>CM061531.1:5412562-5497810 GCA_030545055.2 Neoaliturus tenellus
ACATGGCACATCGCAATTGGAAACCTCATTCCACCTTCAACAGCCACACCGACAACATCAACAATGGCAAACCTACCAACAGATGAAAGATGTCCTCACGCATGTTGTGACTTCGTCCACGAGTTGGAGAAGAGGATGCAGGAGAGGGCGATAAGAAGAAAACAGATCCACTCAGAAAATATCATGATAGTCAACGGCTATCTTTTATTGTTCGGCCTTATTATGGTTGTACTTTTCATACTGTACGGCATAGTCACATGTGTCGGCAAGGTTGCAGAAGAAAACGCTCGCCACCATCAATTGGAAAGTTTCAATGTTACTTTGTAAGTTTTCCTTTTTTTTTTAAAACTCCGTTTGGATGACCTTGAAAATTCCCCCACTACTCCACCACACCCCCCACCACTTCACCATGTTCCTGCATGAGCATCACATCAACCGTCATTCCTTGTCCGACAAGCAACCATGGCAGACAACAACACCATCAGCCAGGCTGACTCCACTACTGATGTCGGTACAAGTACGGGTTGGACACTGTCGATCGATAGTGTACACTATTTGGAGTCAATTTGCGAACGTATGAAAGAAATACTGCGGGACAACCCTGGGATCATAATACAAATGAATTTAAATTATGATTGGTCCCAAGTTAGAATGCAAGGGGACGACAACAACGGTCAACAATCTCCACAATATTCACCCATGTCCCCGATCTATCCTTACGGCGAGTCTGACGTCGATGAAGATGAGGCTGATGAAGATGCAAGGGACAACGAGGCTGAAGAGGAGTAAGCTTCATTCCTTTTTTTTAAAACCTAAATTGGATGACCTTGAGAATTCCCCCTCCACTATTTCCTTTTTTTTAAAACCCAAATTAAATGACCTTGAAAATACCCCCTCCACGTACTTTTGGTTTACCCCCTCTACTTTTCAATACTGTTACCACAGTCTGTAGCTCACATCATTCCTTGCTTAGCTATCATGGCGGACAGCACTCTTTCTCGAGTTGACTCCACTACGGATGAAGAATGGCCATTTTCCTGGAATGTTCATCTGCAAGACTCGGCAGAAGTGGATATGTTGCATGAGAAATTGGTGTATGTATTAAACGAAAACCCCAACATTGAATGTAGAATGACTATGGATTTCGATGCGACAGGGGTCCACACTCAACCTTCCACTTCCAGCCAGCCTGAACCTCAGCTACAGCCAAAGAACTTTACACATCTTTACACTCCAATACGGCCGGAGGATGTGGTTATCAGCGAGGCAGACTCTACTACAAGTTATATTGAACCAACGAATTGGAAGCTTGTTGTTGACACCTTACACAAGGTCGACTTAGTATGTGACAAATTAAAGGAATTGATGATGCAAGATCCTGGTCTTCGTTTTAAAATTGATTTGTTTTTCATCTGGGGAGCACCTGCACGGGGCTCTTCGTCTGACAGCTCTCTAAGTACAACGGATGAGGAGGAGGAGGAGGACGACTAGTTATCTTTTTTAAAACTCCGTTTGGATGGCCTTGACCTTTCCCCCTCCACTGAGTTTATTTAAGGTGCACTCTCAATGACTGCAGCATCATTTCATCGCGCACCTTCACCACAGCAACATGGAGAGTCAACTCAACTACTGTTGCGAACGGAAATGTTTTTCATGGCCGAATGACATTGATGTTGCGGATGGTCTGGCGTGTAGAAAATGTGAAGCTTTTGGTCAATGCATGTGTAAGTGCAAGTCTTGGAAGAAGCCGAAACCGGAGTTGAAGACATTCCATGTGTACCAGATGAGAGGGCATAAGTACACTTGTTGCCCTGAACGTTGCATTGAATTCACATTAAAACAGCTAACTGGCTGCAAATTGTGCAACAATCATTTTGCAGGTTTTTGCAAACATTATTTAGGAGCCTGTCAGTACAGATCAACTTGGCATACAGAAGCACTCACTATCAATGAAATCGCTATAGATACACAAGAGTAGTCTTTCTACTCTTTTCTTTTTTAAAACTCCATTTGGATGACCTTGACCTTTCCCCCTCCACTCACCTTAGTTTATATAAACCCCATTCCCACTGACCACAGCATCACTTCATCGTGCTCCCTCGTCAAAGCAACATCAACTATGGAAAGTAAGCGCATCTCATGTTGCGAGCATAGGTGTTTGGAGATACAAGGCGTCACATATTGTGCAAAGAAGCGTTGGGAGGAAGAGACGGGGACAACCTATTGCTGTGAGGATAAGTGTTTCCTCTTACCAAAGTGGCAAGTGGATGGGCTGGCCTGCCGGCAATGTGAATGCTTCGGATGTTGCAGGTGTAGATGCAAGAACCAACAGCTGCCACCGCCGGTACTACAAACTTTCAAAATCTACAAATCCAAATACTTTTATACTTGTTGTCCGCAGCGGTGTATTAAATTTCACTTCTCCAATCTTACCAATTGTCGGAAATGCTACGGACAACCTGATGGGTGGTGCACCTGTTTTCTGGACTCCTGCCGCTACAGATCGGATTGGTTTACAGATCCATTAGAGATTGATGAGGTCGCCCAGGAAGCACAAGAGTAGTCTTTCTACTCTTCAACTTTTTTAAAACTCCATTTGGATGACCTTGAGATTTCCCCCTCCACTTCCCCATATACCTAGAGTACACAAAGCCTGGCAGTCAGTAACTCGGTGGCTGTCGTGGGGTGCGCATCGGTGTCGGCGCTCCGTTGTTAAGTGTTCAAGGTCACAGTAACATAAAATTGCGGGCGTTGTACTGGTTCAAGGTCACCTGAGGGATAACCGATTGCCCATTTAGGCAGAGTCATGTCAGAAACTCGAGTTTAACTTAGCACTTTTGCCGTTTCTTGTCGAAAATTCGCTCCAAGTGGTCAAGGTCACGGGGACTCTGACTGAAACTCGGAGCGTAGTGCGAGAAACGGCAAAAGTGCTAAAAAATTTTAAGTTTCTGCGTGACCTTGACCTTAGTGGCGTCGGTGACGTCGTTTTGATGACGTAAGGGGTGATGACGTCATCAGCACGTCATTTCTGTGACGTCATGGGTGTGACGTCATCGAAATGACGTCATTAGTGATGACGTCATCGATTTCGTCATCGATGACGTCATCGATGACGTCATCGGTGAGGTCATTGACCTCGATGACGTCATCCCTCAGGTGACCTTGAACTGGGCCAGCGGCCGCAATTTTACACTACTACTAAGTGTTACTGCATTGTCCTCTAAGACAATCGTGTAGTAGGTTTTTTACCTTCACTAAAACACTAATCAAAATGTTTATTCGCTGTCTTTTATTTCCACTTTATTTCCATCTATTTTTCTTATTCTTGGTACCTTTCTTCTTGTACATTTCAAGACTTATTTCTTCCAGTTCATAGTTCCACATTTTCACATTTTAGACCTCTATTATATCAGTGGGAACAATAAACCAACTATTAAACATGTAGAATCAAAAGCCTACACGACCTTTAAAGGAATGTTATATGACTTAGTTATGACAAAAATCAATGAATTAAAATATAGTGGGAAGAATTTTACGATCTAAAGATAATGTTTATATATTTCAAAACATAAAGCTAACAGTTGATAGTATATAAAGCATATGCGTAAACAAATATTAATAATTAACTCGTAAGTTTAAATACTTAAATTAAATCATCTATATTAATTAAACTCTTTTTACAGTATAGCAACCCAAATTTTATCAAAGCATCAGGTGTTAAATATTTATTTTACTGCTTTAAAAACTACTGCAACATTACTTGTCCTTGTTTTTATTTGTATCTGTCAATTATAATAGAATTGAAAATTTGTCTGTTTTGTTTACAAAAACACTTTGTAAAGCAGCAGTGGTGTCTAATTTCAAGGTAAGATATGGATCACCTGGAGGAGTAAACAAATCGACAAAATCACGTCTTAGATTGGTCTAAATAAGGTCTAATTTTCATTTTGCGACTTTATAAGGCATTTTCCAAGGGATACCATATTTTTCCTATCATCTAGGGGTCATAAGAAATCCATTGACACCAAAAAGGGCCTCGATCCGTTTAGTAGTTCTCTCTCTAGACCCTTAAATGCACTCTTTTATTGTATAAGATACTTTTTACTGTTCATAGGTACTAACAAAGTGTTTTGCAAATATGGTTTTTGAAGCAATTTAGGGCTCCGCCACACTGGATTTCAAAATTACTTTAGGGCATTCGCGGGGTTGAAATTTTTGACATGGACGTTCCTCTTTGCTCATGGATGCTCACCAAGAAGCTGTTTTACCATTATAGTTTTCGAATCTAAGAAACGTTTTGCAAATATAGTTTTGAAGCCCTTTAGGTCTGCACCCCACTAGACTTTCAAATTACTCTATGGCCCACGGGGTTGAAATATGATGGAGGATTCCCTTTGCTCATGGGTACTCACTAAGAAAAGGGTTTGCAAATATAGTTTTTAAAGCACTTTAGGGCTCTACCCCACTGGATTTCAGAATTGCATTAGGGCCTTCACGGGGTTGAAATTTGACATGGAAATTCCTCTTTGCTCATGGGTGCTTACTAAGAAACGGTTTTGTAAATTTAGTTTTCGAAGTTCTTTAGGGCTCTGCCCAAAAGGACTTCAAAAACATTTTACGGCCTCCGGGGTTGAAATTTGACATGGTTGTTCTTTTTTGCTCAATGGTTCTCATTAAGAAAATGTTTTGCAAAATTCCTCCAGAGCTCAACACACAGTAATTTGTTGTTTCAATGTCTGTGGCCTTCATGAATCTTCTTCATTCTTAAGGAAGAAGATTTTGTTGCTCTGTTCAAGATTTTATTGCCCAAAAAATAAATTCAGTCACGGGCGAAGCCGTGACGGGAAACAGCTAGTTTGTTTATAAAAATAAATATATAAATCAACCATGCTCTATTAAAACTTCTAGACAGTACTAATATATCTATAGTCCCCAAACGGCGCAACTTACTTTATTCTTTCCTTTCTTTAAGGTTGTTTGTTGGTGATGGTGTGTTGATGTTATTATTAATTTATTGCGGACATTTTCCATCACTTGTTAGTTAAACAAATTCACGGCGTTTGTTATACTAATAAGTGATGGAAAATGTCCACAATAATTTACGTAACAATAACATTACTTAATTCAGTTTAAAATAGTACTTGGTTGATAGTATTCTAAAAAAAATACACATTCAAAAGAAGTTATAAAATAATTTACTATGAATTATTACTCTTACAGCTATAGCAGAGAAAATATATTTAAAATACTGAATTAATCTTTTATGGATATATTTTATTTTATTATTACCCATGGCTATAAAACACGTAAAACATTTGACAGGAATATCATTCTAAACAACAAAGATAGACAAATTTCTAAAACTTAACCAGTTAACTGAAACTCATTTTTAAATTTCATTGTAAGGTTATTCCAGCCACTATACTTATTTACTTTCAGAGATTTATGCAGGACGTTCTAATAATATTTGATTTTCCAAATTTCAAAATACTCTAACGTTTTTCTAATAAGTTATCTTAAATTGCCTTATAAATAATACTGTTGGCTCTTATGCATTCTATAAACTACAACATCCTAGAACACGTTTTCTTCACTGATCTTGTTTTTGAAAATCATTTTCACTGGATGCTGAATTCCGCCAGGAAAGTTGCCAAATTCAAGTAAGTCTCGTTCACACATGGAGGCGTAGCTTAGAAAATGAAACAAAACACATATAAATATTTTTATTTTAAATAACCCAACAAATGATAATATAGCAGTGTATAAAAATGCGCGACGATAACGAGATAAATTACTTATTAATATAAAAAATATATAAACCAATCTAATTTTGTGATACTACGAATAATGAAATTACAAAAAGTTCAATGGCTAAAAAAGCTAAAAACACTTGTCTTTAGAAAAAAACTATTCCCTCAAAAACGTCTATTTGATTTTTGCTGTAGCTGATATAAATCCAACAGAAAGTTTTTAGTGTTATTATATAAGCCTAATCAGTTAAATGCTATTTAAATTAAATGGATAAAAAGCTATAGTAGGAATAGCCAAAGTTAAACTTATTTTATTATTTTATAAGATTTCAGTGTGCATATTCCTTAAACAACGTGAGTTGACTTCATTATTCACTCCACTCCTTGCTTTATAGAAAGAAAATTACGGATAAATTTTACCTAGCCGGTTTGAATGGGGAGCCGGATACGTGCGATTAGAATATACTAATTGTAAACAATGTTTTGCAGGACGGTTCGAGAAAACGTATGAACACATTCTCATAACTTCAATTTCTCAAAAACAACAAATATTTGTGTCAGCTGGCAATCCAATGTTTTATCCGTTCACTTTTAAACTCACACACGTTTGAATGGTCATAAAAACGCCTGTTGTTGGTTCATGTTGTTTGAATAATAGGAGTTAATATAAAAATCTAATACCTACAATTCTGATTTATTTTCACCTTTGCTCAAATTGATACATTATAATCCATTAATATTGTGTAATGGCATACACTATACCTTTAACATTAGAGTATTGGTCCCCTGCTTCCCCTTAGTTAATGTTGTTGTTACTTAATGTTTCAGAAACATTAATAACTTATGTAAAATACAAATTTGCAAAAAATAAATTTTTATGGACTGAAAAAAATGTTTAGCCACCTAAGGTTTAATAATTAATTTAGGAAAGACAATAATGTAATTTTACAAACAGAAGGTCTAAGCCTTTAAACGTGCAATCTTGAAAATTATTGCTAACAGCTCGGTACTGCACTACTAGATTTTTGAGCGACTTAACACTATGTTTTAATATTCTTTTTATTAAATATCCCGCTTCAATGTTGAATACCTTAACTCATTTATTTTCTATCTTTCACATATTTTTGTTATTGTAAAATGACTTGATCTAAGTCACATAATGTTTTGCTCCTGTAATGTTACCTATTTTAGATTATGCCCCCTTTTAATATTACTTGCGTATTACCTCAAAAATAATATCGTAGACTATTTATTCAGTTAAAATTTTCCATTCAAAACCAAGAATTCGTAGCTTATACTACTTACATTTCCTATGGTAAAACATGAAACGATTCGCAAACTTACCTATAACGTCGTCTCTATTCGGATACCCCTCCGACTGCCAGAACGCCATTCGTTCCGGCAGGAAGGGTGCTTCCACCACAAATCCGGTTTGGGCGATGCGCAGATACGTTTGGTTGGGGAAGAACGGGGGCCACTGAGGCTCACACGTCCTCATCGGCGTGGGGTTCCTGACAACAGAACAGACCCGTCAGTAAAGCTGAGGTTTAGGAAGAACGGGGGCCACTGGGGCTCACACGTCCTCATCGGCGTGGGGTTCTGACAACAGAACAGACCCGTCAGTAAAGCTCAGGTTGGGGAAGAACGGAGGCCACTGGAACTCACACGTCATCATTGGCGTGGGGTTCCTGACAACAGAACAGACCCGTCAGTAAAGCTGAGGTTTGGGAAGAACGGGGGCCACTGGGGCTCATACGTCCTCATCGGCGTGGGGTTCCTGACAACAGAACTGACACGTCAGTAAAGCTCAGGTTGGGGAAGAACGGGGGCCACTGGGGCTCACACGTCATCATTGGCGTGGGGTTCCTGACAACAGAACAGACCCGTCAGTAAAGCTCAGGTTGGGGAAGAACGGAGGCCACTGGAGCTCACACGTTATCATTGGCATGGGGTTCCTGACAACAGAACAGACCCGTCAGTAAAGCTGAGGTTTGGGAAGAACGGGGGCCACTGGGGCTCACACGTCCTCATCGGCGTGGGGTTCCTGACAACAGAACTGACACGTCATTAAAGCTCAGGTTGGGGAAGAACGGGGGTCACTGGGGCTCACACGTCCTCATCGGCGTGGGGTTCCTGACAACAGAACTGACCCGTCAGTAAAGCTCAGGTTGGGGAAGAACGGGGGCCACTGGGGCTCACACGTCCTCATCGGCGTGGGGTTCCTGACAACAGAACTGACACGTCAGTAAAGCGTCCTCATCGGCGTTGGGTTCCTGAACACAGAACTGATGAGTCAGTAAAGCTGAGCTTGGGGAAGAACGGGGGCCACTGGGGCTCACACGTCCTCATCGGTGTGGGGTTCCTGACAACAGAACTGACACGTCAGGAAAACTGAGGTTGGGGAAGAACGGGGGCGACTGGAGCTCACACGTCCTCATCGGTGTGGGGTTCCTGACAACAGAACTGATGAGTCAGTAAAGCTGAGGTTTGGGAAGAACGGGGGCCACTGGAGCTCACACGTCCTCATCGGTGTGGGGTTCCTGACAACCGAACAGAGAAGTCAGTAAAGCTGAGGTTGGGGAAGAAAGGGGGCCACTGGGGCTCACACGTCCTCATCGGTGTGGGGTTCCTGACAACAGAACTGATGAGTCAGTAAAGCTGAGATTGGGGAAGAACGGAGGCCACTGGAGCTCACACGTCCTCATCGGTGTGGGGTTCCTGACAACAGAACAGACAAGTCAGTAAAGCTGAGGTTGGGGAAGAACGGGGGCCACTGGGCACACGTCCTCATCGGTGTGGGGTTCCTGACAACAGAACTGATGAGTCAGTAAAGCTGAGGTTGGGGAAGAACGGAGGCCACTGGAGCTCACACGTCCTCATCGGTGTGGGGTTCCTGACAACAAAACTGATGAGTCAGTAAAGCTGAGGTTGGGGAAGAACGGACGCCACTGGAGCTCACACGTCCTCATCGGCGTTGGGTTCCTGACAACAGAATTGATGAGTCAGTAAAGCTGAGGTTGGGGAAGAACGGACGCCACTGGAGCTCACACGTCCTCATCGGCGTGGGGTTCCTGACAACAGAACTGATGAGTCAGTAAAGCTGAGGTTGAGGAAGAACGGACGCCACTGGAGCTCACACGTCCTCATCGGGGTGGGGTTCCTGACAACAAAACTGATGAGTCAGTAAAGCTGAGGTTGGGGAAGAACGGACGCCACTGGAGCTCACACGTCCTCATCGGTGTGGGGTTCCTGACAACAGAACTGATGAGTCAGTAAAGCTGAGGTTTGGGAAGAACGGGGGCCACTGGAGCTCACACGTCCTCATCGGTGTGGGGTTCCTGACAACCGAACAGAGAAGTCAGTAAAGCTGAGGTTGGGGAAGAACGGGGGCCACTGGGGCTCACACGTCCTCATCGGTGTGGGGTTCCTGACAACAGAACTGATGAGTCAGTAAAGCTGAGATTGGGGAAGAACGGAGGCCACTGGAGCTCACACGTCCTCATCGGTGTGGGGTTCCTGACAACAGAACAGACAAGTCAGTAAAGCTGAGGTTGGGGAAGAACGGGGGCCACTGGGCACACGTCCTCATCGGTGTGGGGTTCCTGACAACAGAACTGATGAGTCAGTAAAGCTGAGGTTGGGGAAGAACGGAGGCCACTGGAGCTCACACGTCCTCATCGGTGTGGGGTTCCTGACAACAAAACTGATGAGTCAGTAAAGCTGAGGTTGGGGAAGAACGGACGCCACTGGAGCTCACACGTCCTCATCGGCGTTGGGTTCCTGACAACAGAATTGATGAGTCAGTAAAGCTGAGGTTGGGGAAGAACGGACGCCACTGGAGCTCACACGTCCTCATCGGCGTGGGGTTCCTGACAACAGAACTGATGAGTCAGTAAAGCTGAGGTTGAGGAAGAACGGACGCCACTGGAGCTCACACGTCCTCATCGGGGTGGGGTTCCTGACAACAAAACTGATGAGTCAGTAAAGCTGAGGTTGGGGAAGAACGGACGCCACTGGAGCTCACACGTCCTCATCGGCGTTAGGTTCCTGACAACAAAACTGATGAGTCAGTAAAGCTGAGGTTGGGGAAGAACGGACGCCACTGGAGCTCACACGTCCTCATCGGCGTTGGGTTCCTGACAACAGAACTGATGAGTCAGTAAAGCTGAGGTTGGGGAAGAACGGACGCCACTGGAGCTCACACGTCCTCATCGGCGTTGGGTTCCTGACAACAGAACTGATGAGTCAGTAAAGCTGAGGTTGGGGAAGAACGGAGGCCACTGGAGCTCACACGTCCTCATCGGCGTTGGGTTCCTGACAACAAAACTGATGAGTCAGTAAAGCTGAGGTTGGGGAAGAACGGACGCCACTGGAGCTCACACGTCTTCATCGGCGTTGGATTCCTGACAACAGAACTGATGAGTCAGTAAAGCTGAGGTTGGAAAAGAACGGAGGCCACTGGAGCTCACACGTCCTCATCGGTGTGGGGTTCCTGACAACAGAACAGACAAGTCAGTAAAGCTGAGGTTGGGGAAGAACGGGGGCCACTGGGGCTCACACGTCCTAATCAGCGTCGGGTTCCTGACAACAGAACTGATGAGTAGGTAAAACTGAGGTTGGGGAAGAACGGGAGCCACTGGAGCTCACACGTCCTCATCTGCGTGGGGTTCCTGACAACAGAACTAATACATCAGGAAAGCTGAGGTTGGGGAAGAACGGGGGCCACTGGGGCTCACACGTCCTAATCGGCGTGGGGTTCCTGACAACAGAACTGATGAGTCAGTAAAGCTGAGGTTGGGGAAGAACGGGGGCCACTGGGGCTCACACGTCCTCATCGGCGTAGGGTTCCTGACAACAGAACTGATACATCAGGAAAGCTGAGGTTGGGGAAGAACGAATAAATCTCACCCAGATGACTGCATGTTCAGCATTAATGTCAGGCATAGATGAAACTGAACTTGATGGAAGTTCAAAGTTGTTTTAATCCGAAATTATCGACAAAAATTTGTATTTTATCCGTTAAAATAAATTATGTATTCATAATGATTTTTAACTACACTATACCTTCCCTGGGTATCACACACTCACAAAATTAAAAGAAGTGTTATTTGATATATTTTTAGAGTTTATTGATTTATCAAACAAAAATCAAAAAGAAGCATTTTATGTTATAATCGGATCACTACCACCTTGACTTAATCTACTCAAACAAAATATGATTTAGTCACGACAGGTCAATATAGCAAGGCCGGGTGCAATGGATCAGACATCGCGCGTCATGTGGTTTAGGTGCTCTGTAAA
Organism: Neoaliturus tenellus; assembly: GCA_030545055.2. NCBI lineage: Eukaryota > Metazoa > Arthropoda > Insecta > Hemiptera > Cicadellidae > Neoaliturus > Neoaliturus tenellus. The sequence continues at coordinate 5,423,614 of CM061531.1, forward strand.
AATTATTTCAAAATTCTTTTTCCTCATAATTTACAAATTACAAGTATTTGAGTATGGAAATTAGTTCCCACATCATCTTCCGTGTGTGGGGAACATACTATTCAGAACATACTAGTGTGTTCATGAAACATAATATTTTTACGTAGCGTAATTGAGAAGACTTTATACATATTTATATAAACTGACTCAGTTGTAAAAGTAAAATTTGCTACAAGGTAGTGATTGGGAAGATGACTCAAGGAGTTTTAAAACAGGCGAGGAAGTTTAAGTAACAAAAAGGGTTGTTCGTCAACACTTTAAAGAACTTGAATTATTCCCAAGTTAATAGAAAAACAAAAATGTAAAATCCTAGGTCGGGATGAATAATAAATGTTACCCATACAAACAATGCTTGATTAAAAGTACAGGATTCCCTCGCAATTAGACTAAGACCCCCGTTATGTCTACGACTGGTTTTCTTTTCAAGAGGTTGGCAGGCTTTACTTTGACACCTCCGCAAAGACTATTGGTCTGTTCGAGGATTGTATTAGGCAAAGTACAGTGCAAGTGATACTTATAAAATTTCTTGGCAAGTGTAACTGTTAACTTCGGAATCGAACCCACGACAACGCTGCCATTGTCCCGAAGTCCGGTGCTATCCATTCAACCTAGGGTGTGACCACTCACAGACAGGTGGCGAAGTTGGCCATGAGTCTGACCAGACTGCGGGACAAGAGAGTCTCCTCCGGCAGAGGGTCGTTCTCGGGGACGTACTCCTGGCCGGGCATCGCCGGGTGGGGGAAGTAGTAGAACAGGTCATCCCCGTGGGCCGGACCTGCAAAGTATCAACTGGTTAAATAAACTAGTTAAATCTAACTCATCATTTTACGATTGGCAGCCATGAAGTAACAGATAGGAACTATAGCCTTTGAGTGTTTATTTTTATGGTAACCTCTTTTTCTACACTCTGTATAAGGTGTTCTGATGTACCGGGATCTGATATATCAGGGGGGTCCTAATACCCCGAGCACCCGTACACCCCTTTTAAATTTTACAGAATCAATTTTTAACAAAAACTAATAGTACAATTTTAAGTAAACCGGTTGCGCTCTATGGATTTACCCTAATTCCAATCTACAGGGTGCATCATGAGTAACCTACCCAGACCGAAAGTCAAACATTTTAAGTACAACACATTTTATGGAATACTTGTATTCTATATGTAATTTTAAGAAAGCTTTACAATTTAATTTGTACCCCTAATCCTAACGGTATGGGAGATAAATTTTAAAACTTATTTTTTTTAATTTGTCCATTAAACAAAATTTTCACGTTATAAAAATGTCAAACACCCTAATTTGAAATACTTTTCCATCACTAAATGTTATTTTTTGTCCTAAATTGTTTTACGTTTCCATAAAGTTTACAATATGGCGGAGCTTATCGAAAATGCATGCAAAAATAATAGATATTAATAATGGGAAAAAGTATTTAAATTGACGTTATAAGCCATTTTTATGCTTGGACAGTTTTGCTTTAGTATAAGTTTCAGAGATATAGATGTAAAGATTTACTTAAATTTATTTTAAGAAAAAAACTTTCATTATACTATTTCGGGGTATTAATTAAATTGTAAAGGTCTTAAAATTACGTGTAGAATCCAGAAATGCCATAAAAAGTAGGAATATGTATTTATAATTAATTACTTCCGGTCTAGATGTGTTACTTCTGGTACACAATGGACATTAAAATTTGCGCCAATCGATAGAGCGTAAGCGGTTTACCTAAAATGATAACATTTGTTTTTGTAAAAAATTCATCTTGTAAATTTAAAAAGGGGTATACAGTTAGTCTGGGACACCCTGTGGGATGTGCATTTAAAAGGGTTCTATCCTAAAAGAAAACAATACGTGTGCCCCACACCAGAGCTCAATCACAGGATAACATGTAAAACCGTGTTTATAGTTACTATAAAATTTTCACGAATTTTTTATACTAAAAATACTTAATAAAATGCAGAAATTCCGTTTTAATCACTAGCGTGGCACTTCACTACTGGGTGATTAAAACAAGAATTTACAACTTGGAACATTCATATAATTTATTAGAGAACCTATAAAGATAATTATGGCTTCTGTTTAGAACATTCCAATTTGTCCTTAATTTAGAGGCAATGATTACAAATTTTACTTTGAAAATTGCGCTGTACTGCTGAAGTCGAATAAGATTCTTCAAAAACTATGACAACAAAGCTAACACGCTTGTCGAGTGGATGCAGCTATTATAACGTACTTCGACTGATTTTGGACAAAAATACTACGCGTATAAAAACTTTATGCATAACTCCTACAATCACATCTGTGGATTTTTCTTTACAAACTTATATCAATTAATTGTCAAGTTGTACAATCGTCTTTAAATTCGATTAACGTGTAGATATAAAATACCATTATACCATTGTTATATTTACTTGCCGATACGCGAATCTGGCGGCACTGGGAAAAACTCGTAGGGTCCAACGTGGTCAAACAAACTCATATAAACCGAATCTTTGTTTTCTGCTCTGAGAGCAGCTTCGAAGGTTGGGTAGGTGAAAATTGCGTCTGTGGCTAACTGAAACAAAAACAAACGAATTAGTGAGCACAAAATAATCTCGACAGAGCGATAGTGAAACAGAGAATCGGGTAAAATTAAGCCTCAAACAATGTAGGAAGTTAGTAAAGTAAAAATAAAGTGCAGTGCTATCTTCAACTGTACGTAGATTTTTAAGTAAGGTGAAAGTAATAGAATACAAAGACATTTGATGTTTCTTTACCATAATACTCATAAAACTACCTGCCATGAAATAAGCCAACATCCTTTTTATGTGGAGTTATTAAGGAAAGAGGAGTTTTAATGTTGTTCTAAGTAGCACATTTATCATTGACTATACGGTACTAAACTGTCAACCAAACGGTTAAAAGCTAACAACTAACGGTTAACCCACTGAGTTAACGAAATCAGACATAGTACCCTTAACGCTAACTTATATAGTACCACCGTAGCATTTACGGTCGTGGTGAGGACCAAATTAAAAATTGTATTTATGTAACTTCTTCAATTAATAAGTCTGTTAGGCATGTAATTAGCATAACTTGCCGTAGCCATTTTTAATTCCTGTTGGTAACAAACAGTGGAAAAATAATAAGATTAAAACAAGAAAGTGTGAAAATATATCTTGAAAGTCGACAAGTAAGTATACATGTTTTGTTGTCACCCTAAGACGCAAAAAGATCGTGCTACTGGTTTTGTTACCAGATTTCACCATTGGGTTGGAAGTCTAATACGAGAGTAATATCAAGGTTGGTATCTCACGTCCATAAACTCCCTCAACGTGAGCCTCGTGATGGGCAGTCCCTTGAGGTAGAACTCGAGCGACTCCAGGGCCACCTCGGTGCCATTGGCAACACTGTTGACGTAGTTGAGGGCCATCGGGAAGAGGAACGGGAACAGCGTGTTGATGTAGAGGAACGCCAAGTTTGACTTGTCGTTCTCCTCCACTGTGGAAATAGTTACAATCAACGAGGTTATATCACTATATATAACTATATCACTATTTTGAGACAGGGACCTCACATAGTGGGTATTTTAACCTGAATATTAATGAGAGATGAGTGTAGGATGATTGTGGCGCGATCTTGTAGTCTTGTTACTGACTAAGGACGACATTCTCCTTAGACAGGACTTAATTATAGCCCAACGGCCAATGGTATCTAGGGACCTACAGTTTAACGTGGGATCCAAACCACAATTTCGACCTTACATATAAAAATTGGTATAATTATGAGGATGGTCTTTATGAATGAACTAGTATTTACTAGTGCGGACTTTAATCCCCATTAGGGAATATCGCTTTTACAAGCCAACGCTTATAACTATCCACAATTCGTGACCTCCAAGTAACTGGATTACAGGACGATGCCACCGTCCCAAACCGATATAGAGTTTTACAAAGATAGGGATGTTTATTTCTTATAGATTGGCGCCTTTTCACCCACGATTCTCGCCATTTCTCTGGTTACCAGCCCTTTGTTTACACTTTCCCATCAGTTAATTGCCATTTTACCCACACCTATCCGACGTTTCCAAGGTAGCCAATCTTAATAGCCTATTCACAGACTATCAAATCAAAGTGGTTTTAAAAACAAACAACAAATAATTATTTTATACTATAATACGAGCAATGTCTGATGGGATGTGTGTTCCACGATCTCGAAATCTAGCCGGTAGATTTTGCTTAAACTTTGAATTTAAGAGTGTTTTGGTCCAAAAATAAGTTTAGAAACAGCCTCAATCGGGGAAAATATCGAATTTGGTTTAAATTTAAGATTAAAAATCGTAATTTTTAACATTGGTTTTTTGGGTTGCTATTTTCGTAATGAAATAACAACTAAAGGTATAAACAAGTAAAGAAAAGTTAATGTTAAGCCATTGACTTTGTACACTAAGTGTACATAGTCAATGGTTAAGCAGTCTTTTTGAAACAGCTGTTAACTGTGAAGAGGTATAGTTGGTTGTTTGGTGGAAATTTAATAGTTTTATTACCATGACACTATAACAAAAGTGAATTAAAATCAACGAGCAAGGCTCGGTTAACCTGGTACTATATTTTAAAGTATAATCCGTAGTTTTGAAACTCGATGCGACCAGTCAAAGTAGGTAAAGCTGGTAACCAAGGAAACGAGGGTAAAGTGTGGGATGGTTGCCAAGAAAACGGCGGTAATTGTGGGTAAAATGGGGCAAATCAACAGGGGATAGAAAATTAACATGTCATTAATCACTCTAAATTCAGTTTAACCTATTTGGTCACAATAGTTCATCGTTAATGATAGCAAAAGCTATTTCTCGCTAGTCAGTACAGATGCAAAAGTGAAAGTAAGATAACTTAATTCGTGACTCATTTACGTTTAGCATTCTTAACTTAAACTCCAAGCTATAACTTATTCAACGAACGCTTTTGAACCTATGAATAACTTCTATTGAACTATTCCTAAAACAAGAATATATTCTTACAAGGTGTCAAGTTTTTTTTTTAATTTATTCAATGTACGGCAATATGATATTTTACAGTAGTTGACAATTACGCTATGCAGATGTGAAGACAACGTAACTTGACATAAAGTTCACTGTAGAAACAGCAAAAGCAATTTCTCTGTTTCATTTGTCTCATACGTAACGGAAAATCTCTAAAATGAATACGAAGAGTTCTCCAGAGAATGAATGGATGTGGAGTCTTTTGCTGATACGAATTCATGGCAAGGAGTATATCCCACTGATCCGAGAAATAAATAAACTATGTGCATTTGAAAAGATCATGTGCGTTATCACATTTATACATAGTGCTAAAAGAAACTAAGGTACTTTGTATGCAAAACCTGTAACATATACATGTTTTATGAATATGATATCATACTCTAATCATACTCTCAATATCCACGGAAACTTAAACTTTAACTTGTATTCCTAAGCACAAATCTTTGTGTTTAAAAGTGAACTTATATTCCCAAATCCAAAATCCTATTATTTCCTTATCTGATATTCGAATCTTCTTTAGTTAACATTTCAATTTCATAATTTAAAAATCTAACCCCTCCATTTGTACACTGGAGAAAGTTTCTGCAATACCAACACCAAGTATATTTCTTATACTATAAAAATCACTGTTTGTATACACAATTTATTTCGTCCTGGAATTTTTTATTCTTTATATGGGTTTTTTATCCTAGAATAGTTGATTGCTGCTGGTCCCTTATGTTATTATTTAGTAAATTGTTGCGAACATTTTCCATCACTGATTGGTAAACAAAATTCACGACGTTTCGGAATCTGGGATCTGATCCCGTCTTCAGGATTGAGGATGTACCTAGAACATAACAAAGTTAGTTAAAACACACCAGGCAAACCTGGAGATGTCCATAGCCAAACCTGAAAACAGAAAAGGCAGTCACAAAAATTTAATAAAACACTAATAAATGCACAGAGCTTAAATAGACAACTGTGAAAGCAGTCAAAAACAAAGCACAAACAATTCACTCCACCTGAAGACGGGATCAAATTCCATATCCCGAAACGCCGTGAATTTTGTTTACTAATCAGTAAAGGAAAAATGTCCGCAACAGTTTACTAAACAATAACATGAACTTACCATAACCAACAATGAACGCTAAACAAAAATTGGTACCTTATCTAAGAAAAATCCGGTTGCCGTCCTAAAGCCCTACAAATTGCCAAAGCTATCCTAATGGACACTTTTGTAGAAAAAATATTTAACCAAAATCACCTGAATACCATATAAATTTGTTCAAAGAAATGTATGTGGTACCAGTGGGGAGCAATCTTTGGCCTAGCAGTTGCGGCAGCGACCAAGCTCATCTTGGAAAGGAACAACCTTTTGGGACACGGCATTTCACCAAATGTGACCACAGACCACTTATTTGATGTTGGCAATTCTAGATCTCCCCTGGTACTACTAATAAAGAGTTAGTAGTGGCAAAAGGGGGCTGCTGGGCCAGTTCAATGATGAGGTCATTGACCTCGATGACGTCATCGATGACGTCATCGCTCGGGTGACCTTGAACTGGCCCATCAGCCCCCTTTTGCCACTACTAGAGTTAAAGCCGGGCGGGTACCGGTGAAGGCGATGAGAGCCTCCTTGCTGTTGGCGCCCACCATCCACGGCGTGGTCGTGCGGTACTCCCACGGGTTGCCGGTGACCAGTCTGTCCACCACGCACTCCGCCTCGACCACGCCGCCGATCAGAGGGATCACCTCCGACACGTAGAACTCCACGTCGAAGTACATCGCGTTCTGTAACATTCACACCGCTCTGTAGTCATAAACTAGACTATACACTCATACGAGACTGCCAAATCCTATACTATAATACGAGCAATCTCTGAAGGGTTGTGTGTTCCACGATCTCGAAATCTAGCGGTTAGATTTTGCTTAAACTTTGCATTTAAGAGTGTTTTGGCCCAAAAATAAGTTTAGAAGAAACCTCAATCCCAGGAAAAATGGAATTTGGTCTAAATTTAAGTTAAAAAATAGTAATTTTTAACATTGGCCTTATGGGTTGCTATTTTGGTAACGAAATGTATACAAAAATAAAGGAACATTGATGTTAAGCAGCCTTTTTGAAACAGCTATTAACTGTGAAGTATAGTTGGCATAGTTGGTTGTTGGTGGAAATTTAATAGTTTTATTACCATGACATTATAACAAAAGTGAATTAAAACCAACGAGCAAGGCTCGGTTAACCTGGTACTTAGCAGTTAAATAGCAAAGAGAAAATTAATTTGGTATTGAATTTTATTTTTGTTACCACCGAAAGTGCTACGGTGGTGGTATCTATTTAAGCCTTAAGAGTAAGTCAATTTTTTATCGTTTCCTCATTAAATTGGCAGTCTAGTTCGAATGTAGTCAATGGTACGAGGTATCTTACTTCCTGAATCTAGTCTGATCTGAGGTGAGTTTTACTGGGTTGATTTAGCGTAAGAGCATTGTACTTGAGTAAACTAATATAGTTTTCTTATTTAATTGGTAGTTTAAAGCTACATTTGTAAATTAAATAAAAATAAGGGCTGACTAGTTACAGCGTTCTATACCTAAAATTATCGTTTCTTCTTTTTTGGCATGATGAAAAAATAGAACTTAATATATTGCTCACTATTTATTAACTCTGCAAAATAGATTGCATAGCAAAGCCGTAAAGGTTGTTGCGTTGAACAAAAAAAGTCTTAACGAAAATCTTTAAAAGATTTTTTCATCGCTTTGTACATATAAATTAAATTGAATAAATACATTCTGCATTACCAGTTACATCAAATATTGAATGCTGTTGCCCTGAAGGGTGGTGTACCTTGTACTTGCCGGTGTAGAGGACAACGAGCTCGGCGGCGCTCTTGGTCATGAGACAGTCGACGAGGCCGCGCGTGTCCGAGGGACAGCCGCTCAGGTAGGCGAGGGCCACGACCATCTTCTGGACCTCCACCGGCGGTCGGAACGCCCAGCTGGAGAGCGCCGTGCCGCTCTGGCTGATCGCCGCCCGGAACAGGCCTGGGGCAGCGTCAGACGATGTGTGAGAGAGTCATGTCAGTTGACATCTTGGGAACTCTAATCCATTGCAAATGCATCAACTACTTGATGCTGTATTCACAACTTTCGTTATCAAGAATTGTACTGAGAAGGGAATGAGTGAAGTACAACAGAAACTCCTGGAAACGAGGTAGCTCCAGCGCACTCTGACATCCAGAAGAACTCCAACTAAAAACACAAATCTAGCTCATAGCTGACAGTGCTAGATAGCCAGCTATTCCATTTTGGACCTTTTGAGCAAGAGTTAGATTAAGCAGCTTCGGTTGTGTCCACTTTTTGGAAGGTTACTTGCCTAACCTAGGAATAATTTATCACCATTTTACCACCGTTTCATAAAACCTGTAGATAAAATGGGTTCCGTGCTAAAAGTATCTTTGATACGCGTGAAAACCTTTCCGCACCCACCCATAAATCGTGCGCATACGTTTCTCTCGGTGCAGAAAAATGCCTCTTTGCTCATAATAATTTTAAATTCGCAGAAGAGAAGTTTTAGACGGTTACCCTCGTGGGCGCAGAACAGCATGAGGTAGTGGACGCCGACGGCGCCCGCGCTCTCCCCCGCAATGGTGACCTTGTCCGGGTCGCCGCCGAAGTATCTGATGTTGTCTCTCACCCATCTCAGCCCCAGGCGCATGTCCTTCAGCCCCATATTTCCGGGAACCACCGTGTCACCCGTCGACAGGAACCCTTGAATTGAGAGCATTTGATTGTTTTGTACTGATTATTAGTAGTAAGGTTTCACTGTTATACCATTGATTTTGTACACTACGTGAGTAGACTTCTCATAGCATAGGCGTGTGTGAAGCATATTGGCGGTGGTGCGATCTCGTGCGGCGTACATCGATGTACACGTAACATATGATAGATAAATCAGTATTATACTCTTCTAAACCAAGGATGAAACATTTTATAACTGAAAGTTATGTTTATGTTTTGGCAGCACTGTAAATTCAGCTGAATAATAACAACATTGATGGCAGCGACTCTGGTGTGGCGTATACCGAACTTCCAAATTTTGCCTCAAACTAAATGCATTGTATGAGAAGTATATTCACGTTGGTGTACATAGTCAATGGTTATACTCTACAATTTGTACTACAAGTCGCTTAACCAGATCGTAAATCAAATATTTTTTTTCCATGTCATTGAAAAATTATTGTATTTCATTCTATATTTTTCCCTAATTGTAGCAGTTGATATAATTTTAGTGTGGGATATATTTTTCATAATAATGGTTGTTGCTACTGGTGGATAAGTATACTCCAGCCGAACCATTAAGCCTCTAATGGGCACAATGAGGTGAGTGCCCCGGAAGGACAGGACACCGAAGGAAAGGGAAAGGTGAGAAATGGGACAGCAGACGGCCAGTTCGGAGAAAACACTCCAGTGCTCCTGACCCCGCTCTGTCATCTGACTGATCAACCAAATAACTGTTCAATGATATTTCTCAGCTCGGGGTGTCCATGCCTTCCAGATGACATCAACTCCTTGCCGTCTAGAACAGGAATAAATCATAAGGAAAGATAAATCTGTCGTAGTGTAACTTAAAATAATATTTACTATACATTTTTTACATAACGAAATATAAAAATGGACAACGTATCCCCTATAAACATTTTTAAACACCCTAGCAATAAAATAATAATCAACAACAGATATTGCGTTGAGGAACTACGACTTGTTGCTAGTGACATTAGTCTCACGGCATAAGCAGGTGTAGACTGGGGGTCTCCAGAGAACCATTGTGTTACACGTCAACTATGTAGAGTGTAGAGTATCTCACTGCTGAGAACCATTGTGTTACACGTCAACTATGTAGAGTGTAGAGTATCTCACTGCAGAGAACCATTGTGTTACAGGTCAACTCTGTAGAGTGTAGAGTATCTCACTGCAGAGAACCATTGTGTTACTCGTCAACTCTGTAGAGTGTAGAGTATCTCACTGCAGAGAACCATTGTGTTACACGTCAACTCTGTAGAGTGTACAGTATCTCACTGCAGAGAACCATTGTGTTACACGTCAACTCTGTAGAGTGTACAGTATCTCACTGCAGAGAACCATTGTGTTACACGTCAACTCTGTAGAGTATACATTATCTCACTGCAGAGAACCATTGTGTTACACGTCAACTATGTAGAGTATACATTATCTCACTGCAGAGAACCATTGTGTTACACATCAACTCTGTAGAGTGTACAGTATCTCACTGCAGAGAACCATTGTGTTACACGTCAACTCTGTAGAGTGTACAGTATCTCACTGCAGAGAACCATTGTGTTACACGTCAACTCTGTAGAGTGTACAGTATCTCAATGCAGAGAACCAAACGTAACCAATATAATATTTTCTGTTGCAGGAGAATTTTATTTAGGCGCTTCAATATTCATAATTGCAATACCGGTATTATTTTTCATATAACATGGTTTCTTCATTGGATCCAATTTCCATATCAATTATAATCTTATTTTATAGTAGTAACTGCTTGTTTCTGAATACTAGGAGTACGATATACTTAAAAATTAAAATCCTTTTAAAGTGAAATTTTATATTCAGTTAGATATTTATTTACATTTCCGAATTATGTAATTGTTGTAACATTTCAGGTACAGGTTAAAATGTCTTCTTAACAATCTATCATGTCCTTAATACTTAAGGGAGTCTCTTTACTGGACCCCTGTATGCTGTCAACCCAAAGGGAGAAGATTCATCGACAGAAAGTATCCAAGTAATGTTTGTTTTAGTGATTATGTTTTGTGTTATTTAGAGCTAATTTCGTTATTGTTTTTAAGCACATTCTAGAGCAGACAGATAGCTAATTTATCAAAACTCACCGAACAACCCGAGACGATACTGCACGACGACCAGTAGCATGTCTTCGTCCAGAATGAACTCCTGAGTGTAGCCATAGATTCCGCCGATCTCGAACGCTCCTCCGTAGAAGAACACGATCACGGGCAACAGGGGGTCTGTGTCTTTCTGGACCAGGGCAATGTCTTGTTAAAGTACGCTGTGATTTCACACGATTTTAACAAATGGTAACTGGATTATCATTTAACTTAATGATCCCTTGGTAATCGAACTGGCGATCCACGCTCCTTTCACACATTACGGTTTTGGCCGAATGATTAAAAATCGTACGGCGGACATTCCAATAGAATCTTATGAGACCTTTCACACAGGCATGGCAACGGTTTTTAACCTGCTGTCAATTACTTGTACGGTGTGACAATTACTGAGACGGTTTTTAAGTCTTGCGGGTTTTTCCCACACGGCTAAAAACGGTCTGTGTGAAAGGAGCGTCAGGATTGCAGGAGTTTAGCGTAAATCTTTCTTGGGCTCTTAACACCCTACCAACTATAAGGGCCGGCAGTATCTGTAACGACCTAACATAATTTTGGATTATTGATTTTGGTTGCAGTTGGTATAGCTCCTGCACATACATTAACTGGACAACTGTTGTGGTGTAACCAAGAACGTGAAATGTTTATACTTTAAATTAAAATTTATCTTAACTGATGTTTTAAATAACAGATGCTTTATTATTAAAAGAAAAATACTAAAATTGAAAAGAAACTCTTTGTAATAAATTAAACTAGTTTCAAATACTGTGACCTAAACTCTCTTTAATTTGCAAAAACTCTATTCTTTTTTGCACATGGTAGCAGAGCGTGGTTAACCATTTATTTGTGGTTAACATTTGACGGAGATAATTTTAAGAAGAAAGAAAATGTCTCAGAGACTACAAAGAAACTACATAGAGGCAAGTAAAAGACTTCGAAGTTTGATTAATGAGACCAGCACACCTCTTGAGGACGAAACTACACCACTGAATAAACTTACCACGACAGTCAACATTCTTGGAACTTATGCAAGAAGGGTGGAGGAAGCTGGGAAGAGAATTGCGATAAAGGTATTTTTATTTCTTTAGCAATCAACACATCTGCTCAAAACTAATATTTGTTTTGTTACAGGACCGGCAGACTGTGATGGCCACAGCCATTTATGGTATCTTACGTTAATTACTTAACTTTAATTAACGTTTAACGTAATTAATTAACGTTAATTAACGTTTAACTTAATTAATTAAAGTTAATTACGTAAGTTAATCTTATGGTAATTACGTTCATTAGGCGACTCCAGCCTTACCAACAACGCAGTGCGGGTGCACACGTAGATCCATACGTGTCCAATATTGTTAACGTTTTCTAGATCCAGAGACTCTTAGTGCTGTGCATGAATACACCGGAGGCATGTACGAGATCCAGAGACTCTTAGTGCTGTGCATGAATACACCCGAGGCATGTACGACCTCGACCTTCATTATCAGTCATTTACGTTCTTTGAACACACTCGTAGAAGATCATCGCAATTCGCTTGCTGTGACTTCCCACCCCAGCTTGGAGTTTTAATTGGAACGAGGGCATTGAATTTCGTGGAAAAACAATTTGAACTTAACAGTAACACGAAAATTCCTCTGGACTGAATCACAGTGTGTTTTACACTGGCTAAACACTCATAAGATATTGCCTAAATTCATTGAAAGAAGAATTTCTGAGATAAAGTTGAATTCAGATGTCGTTTTTAAATATGTTCCTTCTGAGGAAAACCCAACAGATATCGCAACATGTTAGCGGCATGAGTGTTAGCGAACTACAATATTGCGAAATGTGGTGGACAGGTCCACTATGGCTTCAACTACCTAAAGATTAATCATCGACATCCTTTCATCGACAGAAAGTATCCAAGTAATGTTTGTTTTAGTGATAATGTATTGTGTTATTTAGAGCTCCTTTCGTTATTATTTTTAAGCACATTCTAGAGCAGACAGATAGCTAATGCATCAACACTCACCGAACACTGTGAGTGAGGAATTTCTGTGACTTTAGGATTGAATTCCCAGGCCAGCCTGGGACGTGACCGAAGAAATATCAGCACAAAATGAGTCTTCTGGTGATATTACTGTGGAACCTCCTTTCGGAATCAAGATAGACCAGTTTTCTAATCTCAAGAAACTCTTGCGTGTGACGTCCTATTGTGAAAGATTTATTTTGAAATGTAAAAAACAAGAAGTAAACCCACAATCTAGCAATGTAACTTTGGAGGAAATTAATTCAGCAAGATTAAATGGGGAAAATACGTGCAGAAGAAGCATTTTATTCATACAATACGTAACATAGAAACTAATAAAGACGATTCTTTACAGAAAAAAACTGAAACCTTTTTCTAGATAGATGATAAATTTACAACTTGATTGACAACTATCATCGAGACTTATTTCATGTCGGAGTTCAGCACTGGCTGCAATACGTAACGAATATTGGATCGTAAATGGAAGATCTCAAGTTTACAAAACTATAAATAATGTCCGACATGGAAGAAATGGGAAGGAGGACCATAAAAACTACCACCAATGCCTCCTCTTCCGGCAGAACGAGTAACAGAGAATGTGCCATTCTCATACACAGGACTTGATTATTTTGGCCCTTTATTCGTCAAGACAAATAATGAAAAATGCGATGAAACACTGCATATTTACTTGTCTAACTGTTAGAACAATCCACTTGGAACTTGTAAATGATATGTCATCGAACGAATTCTTACTTGCCTTGAAGCGGTTCATCGGCAGAAGAGGAAATCCTAAAGAAATATATCTCGACAACACGCCTAATTTCAAACTCACTGCTTCAATACTGGAAACCGTTTGGCAGACCAACTTCAAAGACGAAAATGTTATATCTTACATGTTGTGATCATGGCTGTAAGTTCAACTTCATTGCAGAATTTCCTCCTTGGATGGGGGGATTCTACGAAAGATTAATTTCATTAGTCAAGAGGTGTTTTAGGAAAACTATTGGACCACTAAAATTGTACTACACTCAATTGGAAACATTCCTTGTTGATACAGAAGCAATAATTAATTCAAGACCTCTTGTCTATGTATCTACAAATGAGCTCAGCATCACAGATGATATCATCACCCCAGGACATTTTCTAAACTTTCATGGGAAAAATGGTATAATAAATAATGGTAAAAGAAAAGAAACAGATATGAATATTGTTAAAACAGAAAATTCCACAAGAAAGGACTTTTTAAAACTTTGGAAGAAAGGTGAAAAATTGATGGACTCGTTTTGGAAAATATGGCAAGCTGACTACTTGGTGTCTTAACGAGGAAGAAAAGAAAATGAAATCAAACAAAAAAAGGGTGAATCCAAAGTCACACCAAAGATTGGCGAACTCGTACTGATTTGTGAAGAACAACCCCGTGGAAGGTGGAAGATGAGAAGAATTTCGGATGTCCACCAAAGCAAAGACGGCAAAGTCAGTAGCGCTACTGTTGTACTCAACAAAAACAAAAGGCTAATTCGTCCATTAAGTTCACTTTACCCACTAGAAATAAATAACTACTCTTAAAGGACAGTTCATTCAGGCAGAAATTCATCCTCTTTGGGAGTGTGGTGTAACCAAGAACGTGAAATGTTCATACTTTTAATTAAAATTTATCTTAACTGATGTTTTAAATAACAGATGCTTTATTATTAAAAGAAAAGTGATGAAATTGAAAAGAAACTTTCTGTAATAAATAAAACTAATTTCAAATACTGTGAACTAAACTCTTTTACTTTGCAAAAACTACTTTTTTGCACAACTTTATTATACTGCCAAAACAATGCTAAAATCCGTTAGCAAATTAATAACAATACCTCTCCTCCGGATAACCAACAGAAAAATTGTAATTACTTGACAAACCTGAGCGTTTTCCACAACAACATCCTGCGAAAATTCAAAATAATTTGTATGAAAAGAACATAGCAATGATTGTTTTTAAAACTTTTGATGTTTTGTTAAAGAGTTAGTTAGCAGTTGAGGGATCGGTTATAAATTAGAGTTATAACTTTATTCTCCTCACTATCAAACCCGCTACGGTAGTACCCGCTATAGGAGTACTACAACTATAGGAGTAGTTGGCCTTAGGAGTACTACAACTGTTATTCGTTTAACATTTCCCGATTTGGTTCTCAGCAACGAGGTTAAGTAGGAGCAACATAGATAGGGATTAGTGATACGTGCAAGATAATCGCCATAAAAAATACTCTTTTGTTTCCCTGGTAAGTATTCCTTTCTTTATAATATATATTACGTAATTTGCCATTTTACCCACATTTTAGACATTATCATAGCAACCAGTTTACAAATAAGTTAGTCAAAGACAATTTTTTTTTAAAAACAAACAGCGACAAAATCATATGGGTTAGCAATATAATCTTTGATTTTGGGGGTCGTTACCAGGGAAACAAGAGTAAGAATGGTTACCATGGTCACAAGGGGATTGCGGGTAAAATGCGCAACACTAGATTGACTGGTGTATATGTAGTAAATTAACTCGGTGGCTAGCAGAGTACGAGTGTATGTGTTAAAGAGGGCAATTAGGTATATATGTCGGGGCTTAGACCAAGGGATCATTGCTCAGATGCATTCAAACATTTGAACTTGTTAACTGTACCTTTACTTTTTATTTTTGAAGCAATAAAAAATGCAAGAATTACAAATCAAACTAGCTACTCAGTAACACACAACTCCAACACCAGATTTATAAACAATAGACCCTCAGTTCAACACAATCTCAGAATATTTGAACAGAAACCAAGCCATCAGACTTTTCAATAAACTCCCTCAAACTCTGAGAGAGATCCAGGGCACAAAAAAACCATCTCTCTCGTTGAATCCCTCTCGTTGAACAAACTCCTGGTCCAAGAATATTTGTATTCCCTGGACGATTTTCTACAAAAAAAAAAAAAAAAAAAAAAAAAAAAAAAATAGATAGGGTCATCTCTTTTTCTTTTTTGACGATAGTCCCCATGGATGAATGTATAAATTCCTCTTCCTCCCCTCCTTTGCGGTAATTTCCGAGGAGAATATTTAACTTCGATGACTGGTCCTATGCCGGCTTCTGCGGTCTACAGGATAAGTAAGTAAGTAGGTAAGTAAGTAAGTTATAACGTACGTCCGGGGTGTAGACGTTGAGGTAGAGACAGTCTTCGGTGCTGGTGGGGTCGATGGCCTGAGGGCACGCCCTGGGCTGTACCACGGCCAGGCGTTCGTGCGACCATGGCTCCACCGGCTGCGGCGGCTGCAACCCACCATTGGTTAACACATTTAAACACTAATAATTAATCCAAACAAAAAAAAACTTATACTACACTAAGAGGAGTGTATATATTTACATTTTATCTCAAAATCCAGCGGTTATATTTGTTTCAAATTTACATTAAGAGCATTATGAGCAAAAATAAGTTTAGAAACAGCATTAAACCCAGGAAACACCGTTTTAGCCTAAAAAAGAGCTTCAAAATCGTAATTTTTAACATTGATCTTAGACCCCTTCTATACGAACTACACAAAACCCGCATCGACTGGATGCATGGAATTCTAATTACACTGTACTAGCGACTATGTCACGCGTTTTTATTTATATATTTATTTTCTCATTTAGAGTCCCGCATATAAAAACTGTCATTCGCTTATCTAGACGACATTATGGTGTTAGGGTCCACTTTGGAGGAACACGTAGGAATTTAAGGAAGGTGTTCAGGAATTTACGGCAAGCCAAACTTCATACTAACCTCGAGAATTGTAAGTTTGCCCAAAGGGAGTTGAAATACCCGGGACACATGGTTAATTCCCAGCGGATTCACACGGACCCAGATTAGATCGAGGCCATCGCCAACCACCCAGTGCCCCGAACGGTTAAAGAACTTAGGAGTTTTCAAGGCCTTAGCCAAAAAAGCGAACTTACCCGGAAACAAGCGATTTGTCCCGGAGTGCTCTATATTCTCTGCCCCTATGAACTACCTACTACGGAAAAAACGTGAAGTGGAATTGGAACGAAAAGGTTCAAAAATCATTTGAGAATATTAAGTCCTTACTAACGCAGGCCCCTGTATTAGCATGTCCGGATTTTACCCAACAGTTTTTCATACAGACAGATGTGTGTGAATTTTGTCTCGGAGCTACCCTCTTCCAGAGAATAATAAAGGGGAGCGTGTAATTGCATGAAATACTCAACGACAGAAAAAGAATGTTTAGTCGTATTGTATGCGATGAGGAAATACCGACCTTATATCGAGGGATATCATGTAATTGTTATTACGGACCACCAGGCGCTGAAATGGCTCCACTCAAGGAAACATCGGCAGGAAGGATTGCTAGATGGGTTCTGGAACTTCAACAGTTCGACTTCCAGGTTGAGTACAAGAAGGGGTCCATGAACAAAGTGGCAGACGCACTTTCAGGATCCCTAGAGACCCCGTAGTAAAAGCCAAACTTCACACAGGGCAGGACGAGATTTACCCCCTTTGCCCTATTAATTATGTTTATGACGAAAAACTTAGGCCTCGGATTCCGATCGGGAAGCGAGCACCCAACGGTCTATCCGGACATGTTCGCGCGGATCTTTCAGATGACAACACCCCGCTTGCAGGGGCTACTGGCTTGCTTAATGGCCATGTGTTTGTATACCCCTTTGTCCCCTCGCTCTGTCGCCTGTGCTCGAGTCATTTCAGCGGAGCCAGGAATCTTATGTCTCATTACGAGGATAAACACCGGGACGCTGTGTTAAAATTTGAGTGCGGCAAGTGCAAGAAGGCATTCATTAAATATTATGGTGTCGCTTGTCACTATGCTGGGTGTGAAAGTCCGCCTGCGGAGCAGTGGGGTTTTCGCTGCTCTCCTTGCAACAGGCTTTTTACGACTCAGTCGGGCCTTACACTCCATCGCAACTCGGCACATGCTGAAGAGAGAAATGAAGAACGCGTGGCAGAGCGGGCAGCTGTTGGGGTTCGCGATCCCGAATTGCGGGCGATCCTGATCCGGCGTTACCTTGAGTTCCGTCGGGGAGGGGCACTCCAGGGCTATTTAGAGTATGCTCTGGTGGATCTCCCGGGAAAAAACGGAAGTACAAATAAGAAGCCGCGTCAAAGCGTTGAAAAGATATAATTTACTTTCCGTTTCCGGTGACCAGGACGAGTCGGAGGATGGACCTCCGCCGGCTCCGGTACCCCGTCGTCCGGTTGGGCGACCAACGCGTGCTGCGGCAGCGGCGGCACCGATTGTGACAAATTTACCGGATGTGACTGGTGGAGTGGTGCCGGAAGTTCCGGCTGCCACTCGCCCCCCTAATTTGACAATTCCTGATCATTCCCCTCCGCCCAGCTCGGATGCACCGGATGCTGGTTCCCCTCCCATCCTAGTGGTTCCGGTACCCCGGATGATCCGGGTGCTGGTTTCCGCTTTCCTTCCCATTGTCCTTCCATCCACCCCTCCCGCCCTTTGAGGATGGATTCTCCGGTAGTGTGATCATCCTCAGCTTCCCAATCAATTGTTATGACGATTCCCCCCTTCCCCCTACCAAGCCGGACGAACCGGATGGTGGGTTCCCCTCCCATCCTATGGAGCCTGGTTATCCGGACAATCCGGGTGCCAGTTTGCATCCTCCTTCCATTATCCTCCCTATTCCCTCTTCCAAAAGAGTTGATCCGGTGGATTCGGATAACGATGTCTTCGAGACACCGGCTTTAACCGATGCTCAAGTTGGTAGCATATGGGGGTCTCCTCCCCCGGATGCTCGTGAAAGAAGTCCCCATGTGGGCAACCCCCCTTTTCCGGACCCCCCACCACCTGGTGACGATCCACCGGATGATGGCCCCGATGGCAGCAGTGACGGTGAGCACGATCCACCTGGCTTACCGGATGTTCTGCGTCATGTTTTGGACATCAATCCTGTCTGCCCTATCGGGCTTAGTCTGAAGGAGATTGGTCTTAGACCTGGCGATATTCAGGATGATATCGACCAGGCTGTCGTGGAACTCCATCAAGCCATGGTGGCGGCGGTGCCAGAGGCTCCCAAGAGGGGTGAGGGTCCTGGCATTCGTCGTAGTGACAGGGCACGTCGTTTGGTCACCCGGTATGCCCGTACGCAGCACCTATTTAAGAAGAATCCTTCCCGGCTGGCCAAGCTAGTTCTCAAGGATAACCTTGCAGATTTGGGTGGAGACCAGCCGAGAATAGATCCTCCTCGTGAGGCCACAGTACAGTTGTATGAGGACCTGTGGGGCACGGCTAGCCAGGCGACCCCTGACCTTCCACCTGGGGAGCCTCGTAGTGACGATTTAGTAGCACCCATCACGCTTGATGAGGTGCGTTCCCGCATTAAGCGACTTAAGCAAGGAGGTGCATCCGGCCTTGATGGGGTGACAAAGAAGGCCCTCCAGATGTACCGCGGTTCAGCAGGAACGCTGGCTGCGGTTCAACGTATGCTTGTGTCGTGGCCTGTACCCTAAGGTGTGGCAGAAGAACCTCACGACGCTGATACCGAAGAAAGGCAAAGATCCCGGAGTGGCGGCTAATTGGAGACCAATTACCATAGCCCCACTGACGGCAAGACTTTTCAGCTCGGCGGTGGAGCACCTTGCCAAGTTGCACCTTGGCAAGTTGCCCTCTCTAACAGACAGAGGGGCTTTAAACCCGGGCATGGCTGCCATATCAATTGCCATATTATTAACGAGGTGATGGGCCTCGGGCGACGTAGTGAGTTAGTCGGTGTACTGCTGGATGTCTCCAAGGCATTTGACAATGTTTCCCATGTGGCAATCCGTGAGGTCTTGCGGAACCAGGGGTGTCAAATTGCCTTACTAACATCGTGGGGACTATGTACTCCGGCTGCTCTACCCAATTAGGTAATCTTGGTGTGGAGGTCCCTATACGCAGGGGCGTCAAGCAAGGGGACGCGTTGTCCCCTTTGCTATTCAATCTAGCCCTGGACCCCCTCCTTAAATCCCTCGAAGCCTCCGGCCTTGGGTTTAGGGTCGGTGGGCAGAAGATATGCACTGTAGCTTATGCAGACGATGTCACCATTTTTGCCCCCACCCGGAGAACATGCAGCAGATGCTGGACCATACAGCACAGTATCTTGCCACTTTGGGCTACAGCTGTCCCCGGCAAAATGTGGGTCATTCCACGTGGTCGCTACTAAGGATGCATGGGTGTCTGATGACCCTAATCTTTCCATTGCTGGTGTGCTTGTTCGTTGTTTCGAGGTGACGGAGGCATTTTAATACCTCGGCCTTACCTTCACTGTGAAGGACGGGCTGAAAAATCGGCAGCAATTGAACCACTTGTTGGCTGCTGCCGAGAGAGTGCGTCGACTTGCACTCAAGCCTCAGCAGAAGGTGCAGCTGCATATGCAGTTTGTTGTCCCTGTGTTCTTGCACCGCTTTTCCATCGACCATCGACCTCCCGTCCGTTGCTAACCTGCGATCTGTTGACCATTCCCTTCGGGTGCTGGTTAAGAAAATGCTCCACCTCCTGGACTGTACTACCGACGGCATGTTGTACTCCCGGAAGAGGGATGGCGGTCTCGGCTTTCCTCGACTAGGGGTGCAGCTTAAGATTTGTGCTCTCAGAGCATTCCGTAATCTACTTTCCATGGAGGATCCTTTCATCCAGGAGCTTTCGGTTCACGCGGGCTGGGAGACAAGGCACGGGAACGCGCGCGTCAATTGCGCATCCCGCTGCCAGCAGATGACAGAGAAATTTTCCACGCTAAGTACCGGCTCAAGATGGCCGAACACGAACGGTAGGTGGGTTTGGTTAGCCAGGGTCAGGGGGTAGCCTAGCTCTTTTAAGAGCGATCCTCTTGGAAATTATTGGCTGCTGAACCGGCAAGCCCTTAAGCCAGGGCACCCTCACATTGATGCCCTGAAGCTTCGTACCAACATCTACGGAGTTCGGTCGGTCATCAACCGGTCCGCCAAGAACGACGTCCTTGTTTGTCGCCGGTGCCAATTAAAGCACGAGACCCTGGGGCATGTCCTTGGGGAGTGCGTGGCTGAGAGGGAGCTGAGGGTGGAGAGACACAACTACGTTGTTAAGGTAATAGAAGAGCATTGCCTTCAGAAGGCTTTCACAGTTTCCAGGGAGCAGAGGATCCGCTCACCAGACGGGGACTTACTGAAGCCTCGTTATCAAGCACGAGGATCCGGTGGCCGTAGTCGATGTTACCTGCCCGTATGAGAATGGAAACTCCCTGTCCGAGGCTGCTCTGGCTAATAAAGTAACTGTTAGATTATTTAATGTAACAAATTACTGCAAATTATTTGTGCTTTTTTTGCATAGTTTTAAGCATCTTTATGTAAAATGGCGTTTGCCGTGGGAATAATAAATAAATAAATAAATAGATAAAAGTCAAGTACGCTCCCGTACTTGGTGTCTTAAAGACCCTGCACAACGTGGCTCGCGGAGAAGTTATCCCAGTCGTCGTTGGTGCTAGTGGGGCTCTCCCTCAGTCGACCCACACCGCCCTTAAGTTAATAGCCTTAGTTTGGCATTACGGACAAGCACAGGCTTCTGGACATCTCGCTGGCGGTGCTGCGGATGTCTATTGACCTTTGTCGTTGCCACCTTGATTATGGATGAGTCCCCTCGTACCCGCTTATTCCCCCCTGAGTCTAAGGTACAACTTCCCTGGGCTTTGTTCCCAGTGTGATGGTGTTGGCTACAGGGGGGCGCGGGGGACTCGTTCGTTCTATCGGGATGCAAATTGGGTGACGCCCCCTGTGAGCCACATCACAGGGGGCCCTGACATTACAACGTCAGTCAGCCCTTCTTCCGAACGTCAGCCTCTGCGATTTCCTGTGTACTGTTTCCTGGACACTTTTCTGGCGTGACCATCTGCCGGGTCGTCCATGCGAAGATCTGCATGCTGTACAAAAACATAAATAAAAGATTTTTCTGATAAAAATACAAAAACGAATATAAAAAAGTACTAAGTTTTAGCCAAGCTAAGGTTTCGCCCTGTCCACACGAAGATAAAATAAAATAAATTTAAATAAAGCTAAATGCGCAAAGTCACAAAAAGATATTATTCAATATAACCGCTCAAGCGGGACGAGCTAAAATTTAGTGAAAAAACCACACAAGGGTGAGGAGAAAGGCTGTTACGAGAACATGGTGTACAAAGTGACTCGATGGCCAGACCGGTATTCTAGGTTTAGGATTACAATTTTCTTTCTTTTTTTTTAGGATTACTAGGTTCGTTGGAAATATTTATTGATTTAGTTTCCCCCAGTGTAATATGTTTGTCGGAGCACTTTCTCAATTCGACTGAGCTATCCACATTTTCTTTGCCAGGGTACATCACAGCGGCTGGTTTTTGCCGCTCCAGTATCAGTAAAGGTGGAGTCTGCATCCTCATTAAGAACAGCATAGCCTTCAATGCTGTTAATGTTAGTGACTTTGTTGTTGAGGGGTTTTGTGAAATGGCAGCCCTTACCTTTGACCTAGAAGGTGTTTCTTATCTTCTTATTGCTGTATATAGACCTCCTAATTCATCGACTAAATGTATAGATGATTTCATTGAAAATATCCAAGGATGTCTTTCAAGGCATGCTAAACCCAAACATAGAACTATTGTTTTAGGAGACTTCAATGTAGATCTATCTTATTCTGATAATTCATCACAGAAGTTGACCGAGTTATTATTGTCTTATGGTCTACGTCAAACAGTAAATTCTTACACCAGAGAGTTTTTGGGTTCCAAAACACTTATTGATCATGTTTATTGCAACATCAGTCGATCTATCATGAGTACTGATGTAGTCATCACGGGTATATCAGACCATCACGCTCAAATATCAGATATATTGATGTCATCTCCTATATCAAATTTGTTTCCCAAGTATAGATTCAAAAGAGTTTTCACTGACACCAATATTCATACTTTCATGATAAATCTTAAACAAGAAACATGGAATGATGTGTACTCTGCTGTTGAATTGGATAGTAAGTTCTCTTGTTTTTTAACTATAGTGCAGCACTATTTTGAACTCGCTTTTCCGTCAAAGAAATCAAAAATCAATTCAAGGCAGTATTATACGAAAGTCAAACTTGACGCTACCCTTATTGAGCTTCGAGAAAACATGCTTGAGATGTATTTTGCATCGAGAAACTTACAGTCCAATGATCCATTAAGGCAATCATATCTCGATTTGAAGAGGAAATACAGGGCTGCTATTAAATCTTCTAAGGCAAAGAATGTTTTGAACCATCTTGAAACGGAAGGCAATAAACAAAAAGCTATCTGGAATGTGGTTAATGAGACTATCCCAAACAAGAGTGCCAGGCCTTTCAAACAGATAACTGTTGAAAATGATTTTGGTAATCTTGTTTCTGATCCCAAAGAGGTTGTTGATTCATTTAATATTTTTTTCTCAAGTATTTACTCAAAACGTTATGGATCAAAAGATCCCGATGCATTGTCTAACTGTCAGAGACTTAAAAGGTTAGCCCCATCACTTTTCTTGTACCCAACGGATGAGAGAGAAGTCTTCAATATTATACAATCCCTCAAAACAAGTGACTCTTCTGGACCTGATGGGATTTCTTCAAGAATTCTAAAAAAGGTTGTGGAGTTCATTGTTCATCCGCTATGTCACCTAATTAATGTTTCTTTTGAAAAAGGAGGTTTCCCGGAATGTCTGAAATCATGCATAGTAAAACCATTATTTAAGAAAGGCGATGCCTTAAAAAAGGACAACTATAGACCGATTTCTATTACATCCACTTTTTCTAAGATCCTTGAAAAGATCTTTCTCAACCGCCTTTATTATTTTTTGTCTTCTCATGATGCCCTCTTTTCAAAACAGTTTGGCTTTAGGAAAAACACCTCCACAGTCGATGCCCTTTATAGTTTCATTCACAGTATTTCTACAGCCTTAGATGATCATAAACACTCATTTGGGATATTTTTTGACCTAAGTAAGGCATTCGACATGGTGAATCACATATTGTTACTGGAAAAATTGAAATATTTTGGAATTAGGGGCAAAGCTTTCAATTGGATCTCGTCTTTTCTTCAAGGAAGAAAACAAGTGGTTGAAATATCTTTCATGAATGAAAATGGTTTCTTATGTAATCAAAAATCAGAACCGGTTGTCGTTACTGCTGGAGTTCCTCAGGGCACGGTTCTTGGGCCTATCCTTTTTCTTCTTTTTGTGAATGATATGCCTCAAAATATTCCCTCCTCAAATCTTTGCTTATTTGCAGATGACACCTCTTTGAGTGTTACTGACGAATCTCGTGAGAACCTGGAACTAAAAACTTTTCTCCAGTGCAGTCTTCTGCTACAGTGGTTACAGGAAAATAACCTAACCGTCAACACAGGGAAAACCAACTTTATAGACTTCCGCCTACGTGATTCCGATGATACGTCAATTATTCCAGTTGGTGAGGATGATATAGAATCCTGTTCCTCTACGAATTTCTTAGGTATTATCATTGATTCACGTCTGAGCTTTGTGGAGCATATCAATAAAGTATCAAATAAAATTAATAGCGCCATATTTATTCTTAGAAGATTATCAGATTGGTCAAGTAGGGAAATTCTAATGACTGCTTATTACTCATGCCTTTATCCACATATGTGCTACGGTGTGGCAATATGGGGATCGGAAAAAGTCAAAGTCAGAAAGATCTTTTCTCTTCAGAAAAAAGCTTTGAGGCTCATTTTTAAAATACCCATGCAAGAATCCTGTAGGGGTATATTTTCATCTAATAACATTCTCACTTTTCCTTGTATTTACATATTAGAATGCATCACTTTCTTCTTCAAAAACAAACACTTATTTCCCGTCCACACAAACACTAACCGATACAATTTTCGCAATAGAAATCTCATACAAATTCCCCACCATAACACAACTTGCTTTGAAAATCAGACATTTTTTTCCTCAATAAAACTTTTCAATGCCCTTCCACACAATCTGAAAACCACCACAAATATTAAATTCTTCAGAAGAGACCTAAAACAATTCTTAATTGCTAAGGAGTTTTATAGTGTTAGTGATTTTTACAAATTTAAAGAAAATGTTTAGTTGAGAGATTACCATATTTTTTGTTATGTTTTATTTATTTAAGTTGACTAAAATTGTAATGACTATTGTCCATGCTGTAAAAGGTCGATGACAATAAAGTTTCTTGATTCTTGATTCTTGATTAGGGACGGTAAGCTGTATCGGCATGTTTGGAAAAATGTGGGAAAGCAGGAGCAACCAACATCTTCACCGTGTAATTATGTGTTCCCAGGGAAAATGCGCTGGGTACTATCTCCCAGAACCACGACGACCCCACAGCCGGTCACATAGGAATTGCCAAAACCTTCGAGCGAATTTCCCGGTCCTCTACTGGCCTGGTATGTTTCGGGACGTGGCCCACTAGTTCAGGAACTGCGAGAACTGTCAACACTTACAAGTACAGTAACAAATTAACGATGGGAGAAATTTAGAAATCGAGGCCCTTGGTCTTGCGTAAGTTCCGACCTAGTTGGTCCTTTCCCCCGTTCCACAAAAGGGAATAGATACCTAATAATGTTCCAGGACACATTTACTAAGTGGGTCGAGTGCGCCGGAATAAGGGCAGCTACAGCGAAAAACATTTAGCAGGTCTTCAAAGAAGGGTTATATTGCGCTTCGGGACTCCAGAAAGTATAGTAACGGACTGTGGTAGTCAATACAAGGGTAGCGTATTCCAGGAAATCACGCGGGATTATGGAATAAACCAACGAAATACTCCACATACAAACCCCATCGAGAGAACTAACAAGGTAATTGAGACAAAGATTGTGCAGTAATTAGAGGACAACCAAAATAAAAAGGACGTACTCCTCCCAGAATTTACCTTTGCAATCAACACCAGCGTACATAGTTCCACAGAGTCTCCTCTGCGTACCTTTAACAAAGGTTTATTATATTTAGTAAAGAGAGGTAAAATTGTCCCAGAAAAAAAACAGGAACTCAACTTCCTGACAACTTAAGGACATGGATACGGACCGACCCAGATTATGAGCGTGATAAGACCCTACTAATAAGAAAAGGAGTACGACCTAGCACGTTGCTTTAGGAAATTCCATTGTCTAACAACCAGAATGATTTGAGATGTTTACCTGCTAAAGGGGGTGTCGAGAGATTGTCGGTGAGACAGAGTCATTTGTCGCCGTGCTCTCGAAGAGGAGCTGCGTCCCCTGAAGACGGGAGAAAGGATCAATGATCGCATTGTCACGGAATACCTGCAGCTGATACGCCAGCGATGAGCCAAGAAAAATGGTCCTCAGTATTTGTGTTTAACACAAACTTCCTCAACAAACTTTTGTCATCTGGGTACGCCGGTTTGGAGCGTTGGACAAAAAGGGACGACATCTTCAGCTTTGATATGATCCTCTCACCATATTTCAAAGAGAAACTCAAGCACTGGATCCTGGTGG
This sequence comes from Neoaliturus tenellus, assembly GCA_030545055.2. Taxonomy (NCBI): domain Eukaryota; kingdom Metazoa; phylum Arthropoda; class Insecta; order Hemiptera; family Cicadellidae; genus Neoaliturus; species Neoaliturus tenellus. The sequence continues at coordinate 5,450,039 of CM061531.1, forward strand.
TTATAGACCTGCGGTCAAAGGAAATACTCCTGTATTACAGTCTCCACGGGGAATATGAAGCTATTTGTAAAAAAATGTTAGAGTATCTGGTGGCCGAAGCCCTTCATAAAAAGAACTAGATTCTCCAGTCCCGGAAAGAAAGATGGGACCAAGGCAGACAAACGATATGGATTGTGGAGTTTTTCCGTGCATGGGTGCCGAGGCCTATGCCGCCGATCGCTCAATCACATTCTCACAGAGAGACATCCCATGACTGAGAATGACCATGGTCAAGGAACTGCAATGTAAAAAGGGACTTGAATAGACATATAAGGAGACACACAGGTGATAAACCGTACGCTGTCAGTATAGAGCTGGTCAGAATAGTTGTCTCAACAGGCACGTGGCCGCCAAATCTTACTTGATAAACTTGTTTTATCTCCTCCATTTTGGATTGTGCAATAAGATACGATATGGAGTTCTGTTGATTTAATGGTTAAATAAGTAGTTTAATGCAGCTAAAACCATTTTCTTCCGGAAATCGAGATTGCATGGTGGTGGACGCCGCACCAGAGTCGCTGCCATCAATAAAGGAGAAAGAAATAAGGAGATTCTCCAGGCCCGGAAGTGGAAAATTAGAGGAAAGATGGGACCAAGGCAACAAACTATCTGGATTGTGGAGTTTTTCTGTGCATGATTGCCGAGGCCTATGCCCCCGATCGCTTAGTCATATCCTCACAGAGAGACATCCCATGAATGAGAATGATCATAATCAAGGAACTGCAAGAGCTCTTATCACAACAGAAACCCCCGCCAGAAATCCAGGGTGTCAAATCTCCCCCCATGACGAAGGGAAGAAGGAAGATCATCTGGCATCCTTCCCCCCTTTTCGCCCTACGGAAATCCAAGACGTCCTACTCCATCGGCAAAGAAGAAGATAATAGTCAACCCTTTACTGACGAAGTCAGTAGGGCAGGAAAACATCGTGGAAAACATCAAAGGTGGAAACATCGGAAGTTGAACAAGATGGGCCGAAGGGCAACCCTCCAAAGAGCAAAAGGACAAAGAAGGACTAAGACTCGTATTCCTTAACTTCAAGCAGCAGCAGTTCGTCGTACGTTCTCGAGTTTGTCAAGTTCGAGTACGAGTTCCAGCTCTAATTCCGACGCCAGCAGGAAGAGCAGGAGAAGTCCCTCTCCCAAACCAGGGACCGGTCTGCCGGAAATCTCAGCACAAGCACTGACAGAGGAAATAAGGGACGACAAACCGACGTCAACTGTCGCCAAAACCAGCGGAGCTCAGGAAGGTAAGGCTGATCGAACCCCTGATATCCCCACAGAATTCAGGTCCGACTGGGAGGTTTTACAAATAGACAACAACGTTTTATTGGGGTTTTCGCCAAAGGAGTAAGGGATAAGAACACCGATGGACCTAGAAACCAATCAGGACTTCACACCGGACTGCCAGATCTCAAAGGGTGAGGAAACACAACAAAGGCAGGTTACCGAAGTTGTAGACATCAATGACCCATACATAGGGCCAGTGACGACATTGAAAACTACTATTGAAATCAACGCAAAAACTAACACGAGAGAGCAACGTCGCCAGAGACGAAGAAACAAACCAAAGAGCAGGAAGAGGAAGTTCCGGGATAGGACATAAAAAAGCAAATATTACAGAGTGTAAAAAAAAGAAAAAAAACTGAGAAGTTAAAAGTTTTTGTTAAAAATTTGTTATAACAAAGTTTGTTTTATTTAGAAGTTAATTGTTTTATTTCTGTCAATAAAAGAGTTTATTTGTACTGTGTCGTTGTTAATGTAGCAAATAATCTTAACAGTATGCGAAAGGAAAATTAGTTGTGATTTAAATAGTAATAAAGGGAAAATGTTAAAGATTGCGGTTTTATTTTCTTTTTGTTCCGATAAAGAAAGAGAGGAATGCAACGAAGTGCCAAGAACAGGCTCCTCGTAGAGGGAAATCACAGGTAACAGGTACACAAAGCGCTGGGAGATCCAATGAGAGAAATTTCCCGGAGGAAAAGTGTCTGGAGAAAAGTGCAGAGGGAAAAGTGCCCAGTACTTTTGCCTTGCCTGGGGGCTTGGTACTGACCACTTCCCCCCACCCATCGAGCACCAATCCTGGAATGGATTGGTCATGGTGGATGTTTAATGCAGCTAAAACCATTTTCTTCCGGTCGATATTTCTTAAACTTAATCGTTTAAGATTGTTTCCACACATACAACACGTGGCAAAATCGTCACGTTGATCCCCACAGTTTAGAATTTTTTAAGAAAAAAACTACTTATTTATGCACTAAAATTCCTCTATCATTTACCTAAAAAAATTATAGACGAAACTAATATGAATTCTTTTAAAACAGTTGAGAGGCTATTTGTTAAATTTACCATTTTACTCCTTTGAGGAGTTTTTTCAAACTGATCACAACTGAACTGATCCACCTGTAAAAATATTGTTCATTCCCTCAGAATTATATAAGTAGTTATATTTATTATTGTTAATTTTTTAAGTTACTGTAATTTAATTTTCATGTGAATGTAAAACTACTCATGTACTTGTAGGATATTATTAGTTAATAAAATGACGCTATTATTGTACAGTGTACATATATTAATAAAGTTGATTTGATTGATTGATTGATTGATAGCTTAATATAAACATTTTAACTTTTCCAGACAATAAAATATTGTACGTAATAAGCTACAATGTAAAAAGTGACTTGACTAGACATATGAGGAGACACACAAGTGACAAACTGTCAGTATAGAGCTGCTCAGAATAGTTGTCTCAACAGGCACGTGGCTGAAAAATCTTACTTGATAAACTTGTTTTATCTCCACACTGTCAGTGTAGTGCTGGTCAGAACAGTTGCCTCAACAGGCACGTGGCTGAAAAATCTTACTTGATAAACTTGTTTTATCTCCACACTGTCAGTGTAGAGCTGATCAGAATAGATGCCTCAACAGGCACGTGGCTGAAAAATCTTACTTGATAAACTTGTTTTATCTCCACACTGTCAGTGTAGAGCTGCCCAGAAAAGTTGCCTCAACAGGCACGTGGCAGAAAAATCTTACTTGATAAACTTGTTTTATCTCCACACTGTCAGTGTAGAGCTGATCAGAATAGATGCCTCAACAGGCACGTGGCTGAAAAATTTTACTTGATAAACTTGTTTTATCTCCACACTGTCAGTGTAGAGCTGATCAGAATAGATGCCTCAACAGGCACGTGGCTGAAAAATCTTACTTGATAAACTTGTTTTATCTCCACACTGTCAGTGTAGAGCTGCCCAGAAAAGTTGCCTCAACAGGCACGTGGCTGAAAAATCTTACTTGATAAACTTGTTTTATCTCCACACTGTCAGTGTAGAGCTGATCAGAATAGTTGCCTCAACAGGCACGTGGCTGAAAAATCTTACTTGATAAACTTGTTTTATCTCCACACTGTCAGTGTAGAGCTGATCAGAATAGATGCCTCAACAGGCACGTGGCTGAAAAATCTTACTTGATAAACTTGTTTTATCTCCACACTGTCAGTGTAGAGCTGATCAGAATAGATGCCTCAACAGGCACGTGGCTGAAAAATCTTACTTGATAAACTTGTTTTATCTCCACACTGTCAGTGTAGAGCTGATCAGAATAGATGCCTCAACAGGCACGTGGCTGAAAAATCTTACTTGATAAACTTGTTTTATCTCCACACTGTCAGTGTAGAGCTGATCAGAATAGATGCCTCAACAGGCATGTGGCTGAAAAATCTTACTTGATAAACTTGTTTTATCCCCGCACTGTCAGTATAGAGCTGGTCAGAATAGTTGTCTCAACAGGCACGTGGCTGCCAAATCTTACTTGATAAACTTGTTTTATCTCCGCACTGTCAGTGTAGAGCTGGTCAGAACAGCTGCCTCAACAGGCACGTGGCTGCAAAATCTTACTTGATAAACTTGTTTTATCTCCACACTGTCAGTGTAGAGCTGATCAGAATAGATGCCTCAACAGGCATGTGGCTGAAAAATCTTACTTGATAAACTTGTTTTATCCCCGCACTGTCAGTATAGAGCTGCTCAGAATAGTTGTCTCAACAGGCACGTGGCTGAAAAATCTTACTTGATAAACTTGTTTTATCTCCACACTGTCAGTGTAGAGCTGATCAGAATAGATGCCTCAAAAGGCACGTGGCTGAAAAATCTTACTTGATAAACTTGTTTTATCTCCACACTGTCAGTGTAGAGCTGATCAGAATAGATGCCTCAACAGGCACGTGGCTGAAAAATCTTACTTGATAAACTTGTTTTATCTCCACACTGTCAGTGTAGAGCTGCCCAGAAAAGTTGCCTCAACAGGCACGTGGCTGAAAAATCTTACTTGATAAACTTGTTTTATCTCCACACTGTCAGTGTAGAGCTGATCAGAATAGATTGCCTCAACAGGCACGTGGCTGAAAAATCTTACTTGATAAACTTGTTTTATCTCCACACTGTCAGTGTAGAGCTGATCAGAATAGATGCCTCAACAGGCACGTGGCTGAAAAATCTTACTTGATAAACTTGTTTTATCTCCACACTGTCAGTGTTGAGCTGCCCAGAAAAGTTGCCTCAACAGGCACGTGGCTGAAAAATCTTACTTGATAAACTTGTTTTATCTCCACACTGTCAGTGTAGAGCTGATCAGAATAGATGCCTCAACAGGCACGTGGCTGAAAAATCTTACTTGATAAACTTGTTTTATCTCCACACTGTCAGTGTAGAGCTGATCAGAATAGTTGCCTCAACAGGCACGTGGCTGAAAAATCTTACTTGATAAACTTGTTTTATCTCCGCACTGTCAGTATAGAGCTGGTCAGAATAGTTGTCTCAACAGGCACGTGGCTGCCAAATCTTACTTGATAAACTTGTTTTATCTCCGCACTGTCAGTGTAGAGCTGGTCAAACAGCTGCCTCAACAGGCACGTGGCTGAAAAATCTTACTTGATAAACTTGTTTTATCTCCGCACTGTCAGTGTAGAGCTGGTCAGAATAGTTGTCTCAACAGGCACGTGGCTGAAAAATCTTACTTGATAAACTTGTTTTATCTCCACACTGTCAGTGTAGAGCTGGTCAGAATAGTTGTCTCAACAGGCACGTGGCTGCCAAATCTTACTTGATAAACTTGTTTTATCTCCGCACTGTCAGTGTAGAGCTGGTCAGAACAGCTGCCTCAACAGGCACGTGGCTGAAAAATCTTACTTGATAAACTTGTTTTATCTCCGCACTGTCAGTGTAGAGCTGGTCAGAATAGTTGTCTCAACAGGCACGTGGCTGAAAAATCTTACTTGATAAACTTGTTTTATCTCCGCACTGTCAGTGTAGAGCTGGTCAGAATAGTTGTCTCAACAGGCACGTGGCTGCCAAATCTTACTTGATAAACTTGTTTTATCTCCGCACTGTCAGTGTAGAGCTGGTCAGAATAGTTGTCTCAACAGGCACGTGGCTGAAAAATCTTACTTGATAAACTTGTTTTATCTCCGCACTGTCAGTGTAGAGCTGGTCAGAACAGCTGCCTCAACAGGCACGTGGCTGAAAAATCTTACTTGATAAACTTGTTTTATCTCCACACTGTCAGTGTAGAGCTGGTCAGAATAGTTGTCTCAACAGGCACGTGGCTGCCAAATCTTACTTGATAAACTTGTTTTATCTCCACACTGTCAGTGTAGAGCTGGTCAGAACAGCTGCCTCAACAGGCACGTGGCTGAAAAATCTTACTTGATAAACTTGTTTTATCTCCGCACTGTCAGTGTAGAGCTGGTCAGAACAGCTGCCTCAACAGGCACGTGGCTGAAAAATCTTACTTGATAAACTTGTTTTATCTCCACACTGTCAGTGTAGAGCTGGTCAGAATAGTTGTCTCAACAGGGACGTGGCTGCCAAATCTTACTTGATAAACTTGTTTTATCTCCACACTGTCAGTGTAGAGCTGGTCAGAACAGCTGCCTCAACAGGCACGTGGCTGAAAAATCTTACTTGATAAACTTGTTTTATCTCCGCACTGTCAGTGTAGAGCTGGTCAGAACAGTTGCCTCAACAGGCACGTGGCTGAAAAATCTTACTTGATAAATTTGTTTTATCTCCACACTGTCAGTGTAGAGCTGGTCAGAACAGCTGCCTCAACAGGCACGTGGCTGTAAAATCTTACTTGATAAACTTGTTTTATCTCCTCCATTTTGGATTGTGCAATAAGATACGATATGGAGTTATTTTTATTTAATGGTTAAATAAGTAGTTTAATGCAGCTAAAACCATTTTCTTCCGGAAATCGAGGTTGCATGGTGGTGGACACCGCACCAGAGTCGCTGCCATCGATGTTGTTGTTATTCAGCTAAATTTACAGTGCTGCCAAAACATTTTACCAAAACATAAACATAACTTCCCGTTATAAAATGTTTCATCCTTGGTTTAGAAGAGTGGTAATACTGATTTATCTATTATATTGGGTGTTCAAAATCTGTGCTACCGTTAAATAATAATAATGTTATTCCAAGGACAAAGTTTTTACACTGTATTGGGGTAAGAGAATTTATAAACTAAAAATGATTATCATTTAAGGACATTGGTCTTTTAAATATATAAGGAATTTGCAAATTTAATGAAAAAACACAACATAAACCATTACCCAACCAATTCATAGGAAAATAAAGCGCTGATCTAGGATTAATTCTTATTGCCAAGTGAATCGCTCTTTCTACCTTCTAAATGTCAAAATGAGCATATTTGTTTCCAGGAAATAAAAATAAAATAAAAACATCTGCAAAATTGTTATAGCCATCTAATTCTATCCAACCAATCAGCATGGTCCTTGAATGAAAATTATCAGTATTTCGTGAGCAGCGTCCTCACAAGGACCCTACTTATTCAAATCTTTTACTGTCCCGTCTATACCCGCATTATTTGGAAGATCGACAATTTACTTGTTGGCTTTAACTACGTATTTTGTTTTATGAAATACACCTCTTTTTGTCATAACGTGTCATGAAAGCTAAATTGGGAACTAAAATTAGTTTGCAATGATAATAAGAAATAGTTTAAGATTTAAGGAACAAAACTCGTTCTGTAATACTAAGCATAAATTATTTTAATATTCATATTAAGAACCAAGAACTTAGTTGATTTACTGGCTGTATTTTGGCTAGTGAAAGGTAGGGGTTGGACATGAATGAGTCTGTATTTAAAATTTTAAGTGTTGCAATCTGTGGTGAAAATGGCAATCTGTCTAATCCAGCTGATTAAAAAGCATGGAAAAGATGATAGAATTAAATACTCGCCTACGGCTCGATGGGGGCTCCGCCCCCATGCCCCCTAGGGGTTGCCCTGAATTCGTAGGATAATTAAGAGTCAAGAATGAAATAGGTTAGTTCCACGGAAGAACTAGTCAGCTAAGGCAGTAAAAACGGGACTAAAATGCTTTGTTTAGCCACCAGCTGCTTGACCCCTTAAAGGGATGCCCCGAAATCATAAATTAAAAAAAGTATACATAGGTTAGTTTTACTGAAGAGCTGGAAAACCAAGATATTAACAAAACCGGCAACAATAACGACAATAATAACTAAAAGCTTTAAAAATCACCTACTGCTCTTTTTTTAAAATACCCTTCTTAGTTTCCCTCATTTCCTTATAAATAAAAATTGTGAAATAATACTTTCAACTATGCATCATTCTAAGTATTAAGCTCAATATTGGTTGTGTTAATATTTTGGAGTTACGATTACGATAACTAATGATTGAAGTAATTAATTGGTGTAATCAAGAAAGAATGGAAGTAGAAAAAATATCAGTTTCGATTGCAAAAGGTTGTACCACAAAACAGGAAGACAAACGAAAGATATTTGTAGTTTAAAAAAATGTATACTTTATGTTAAGATGATTGTATTTAAGCTTTAGTGTTAGATGAAAAAATTGTCAATTTAGTTTAGTGTTATATTTGTAGTTAGAAGAAATAGTTATAGAAACAAAGGTTTCTGTATTTCTCTCAAGGGTTGCAATCTGGCGTATCCAGTTCCCCTACGGGGAGCCCAGAAAAGAATCCTGTACATGTAAATGTTTACAAATCACTACTTAACCGACAATCCATGGGCTCACTTACAAAAATACTAACAGGTTAATGTTATAAATTACAGTTTGGTTTTCTGTATGAAAGCTCAGAGACCCACCGGGCAGTATGAAACGCAGTAACCCAAGCCTCCTCTATGCCCCCGCCCTCACACCAGGCCAGGAACGTCAAAGAGTTTAGGTACGGCTCAGAAAATTAATAAATCAAGCACCTACAATAAATAAATGAACTAAATTCAAAATACCATATGAAGTAAAAGAAAAATGCAAATAATATCAAAATAAACAATAATAGCAAAATAATAGCCAAAAGATGTATTCTTGGATCAATTTTAGGGTTTTAATAATCACATAAAATTAAATAGTCGATCTAACTTTTAATTACAACTATTATTAAAGAAACAGCGATATTGTAAACTAATTATGTGCAAATAGAAGTCAAACTTTGGAGTCTGGGTTTAGTTATTATTATTGGTTATAATAAAATTTCCCAGTCTGCTAAACTGACCAAGCATGAAAATGTCTAAGAACCTTATATAGAATAACATTTCATTACAAAAAATCAATTATCACATTATTAGTTTAAGTATTCCATACATTTAAAATATCTCCATTATATTGTTAATTCTGTAAGTATGACAAAACTAAAACTTTGTATTTGAAAACTATTTAAAAATGAGTCTAAGACATTTTGAGCTGAGTCATGTTTGTTTAACAAAAAATAATCAGAGAAGATTAAAAAATTTGTCCATGATATTATTATAAGAAAAATTTAAATTTCAACCGCCAATGTTCCCTCAACCATTAGAAACATGCTTACAAGATCAAATTGTAAAGTTGTTTTAATATTACGTTTTAAATTTAGAGAGTAGTTAAAAGGGGGGGGGGGTTTGGAATTTGAAAGGTGGTTGGGAAAGGTGACTTCTGGTTTGGAAAGTGACTTCTGGTAAAGCATGTACAATAAGTTTTTGTAAGTTTTAATAAATGTTTTAATTAAAAATAATGTGTAAGAACATTGATTAGTGGGCTGTTTATAGCAAAAAATCATAGTAACACTGGAGTTTAAACTGGTGTGACAAAAACAATATGATTCATTCCCATTTTGTAAGATAAATAGTTTGGTTGATAGAGAACACACCTGCCACTAACAAATGTTCATAATATGCTACAAATTAGTTTCGAGAAGGAATAAAATGTGTGAATAAACTAATTAAATGATAAAATTAATCTAGAAATTACAATATATAAACGTAATAAATTACAAATACCATATTAACCAAAAGTAAAATGCAATTTCAATCAATAATATCAAAATAACCAATAATAGCGAAATAATAGCCAAAAGAACAATTTATAGAACAATTTAAGGGCTAAAATGATTACATAAAATTAGTCTACCCAAAATTTAATAAACAACTATAATTAAAGTAAGAGAGATATTTTTAAACAGCACTGAATTGAGGAAGTATGACAGATTATGTGCGAATGGAAGCCAGAGTTTTGGGCCCCCGTGTTTTGTTTTTGTTATTGGCTATTATTAAATTTCCCAGTCTGCTGAAATGGAAGCCAAGCATGAAAAACCTCATTTTAAACAATATCCAATCATAAAACATTACTCATCACGTGATTAGTTTTACTATTCCACACATTTTAATCTCCGTCATATTGTTAATTTTAGGCGAAGAAATCTATGACAAAACTAAAATTTATAAAAGGGAGTTAACGACATATTATTGCTGAGACATGTTTGTTTATTCAGTTATATTCAGAGAAGCTTTGAAAATTTGTCCCATATAGCAGATATCTAAATTTCAACCACCAATATTCTCAGAACCGATCGAATTATGAGTAAGTTATCTGGATATAGAGTAACAAAAAGTTGATCCCTACAGAACATTGACCTGATACAAACACTGGTATAGTTAAAAGACATCATTTAAACACAAGCGAGAACTAAAACTGCAAAGTGATCTACGATACCGTCACCGTGATGTACGCTAACGCGGGTGAACTACATTACCGACAAATCTATATTTTTTACCATTTTTATGGATTAAAAGTGAAAAATTGACAGTTTTTAGAATTTGAATGCCAAATTTCAAGATTCTAGCTCGAACGGTTGCGTCCGAACTTTTATATACATCAGTGAGTTACACCTGCGGGAGTATATATGTTAGAAGAAGATTCCCATAAGATTAACATTGAATATTTCTTTTACTATGAGGCAGAGCCTTTTCTACAAACGTTGGTTTAGAGCAGCTAAATTGTTTCTAATTTCACCATTTAACACTGATAAAAATTTTCGTAAAATCGACTAAAGCCCTTGTCGTGTGGAAAGAGATCAAAGTTTGGTATTTTAGCACAACTTGGCTACTTTGACGTACCATGGGGCAAAGCCTTAGGGCCGCTTAGGCAATTTAAGTTGTAATGAACCTTCACACCACTCTTGTCTATAACAGGAAAAAACTTTAGACCATCGGGTAAAGACGTTGTCCCGTGACAAGAGGACAAAATAGGGCCCATGAGCGTTACAAACACAGTGAAAGACAGACAGACAGACAGAGAGAGAGAGAGAAAGAGAGAAAGACAGAGGGAAAGGAATTTTGATGAAGCCGGTTGTGGATTCTGTGGTACATAAAAGTAAAAAAATCAAGATTCTAAGCAATGTACAGACAAAACTAATTTTATTAATATAGATTGGGGTTTTATTTTCTTTTTGTTCCGATAAAGAAAGAGGGGAGTGCAACGAAGTGCCAAGAAAATGCTCCTCGTAGAGGGAAATCACAGGTAACAGGTACAAAAAGCGCTGGGAGATCCACTGCCAGAAATTTCCCGGAGGAAAAGTGCCCAGAGAAAAGTGCAGAGGAAAAAGTGCCCAGTACTTTTGCCGGGGAGCTTGGTACTGAGGACTTCCACCCACCCATCGGGCACCAATCCTGGAATGGATTTGTCATGGTGGAAGCTCCATATGGTCGGGAAACATATTATTCCAGCTCCCTAGTTGACGGACACTAATTTCCCCGTTCATAGGAAGTGGACTTGTTCCTGGAACTTTTATCAAGATTGCAACATCTTGCTGGCTGGCCTGACAGGAAGTCATCTACACTGTGCTTGGTAACAGTGGCCTGAATTGTTTCAGAACCGGTGAAAAAGAAATCATAATAAAATGAAAACACAAAAGTGGACCGATGACGACCAGTCATGTTGGGGTCGGGAGAATTGCTAATCGATCACATGGTTGATGACTGCCGTGTAAGCGCCTACCCTGAACGGTTTGTTGGTTGGTGTGCACAGTGCAAGAGAGGATGGCTCAGCTCAGAATTTAGCTTTGTGGAGGGAGAATCGGTAATTTAATATAGTTTTTACTTTCATTTAACCAGGTGACTTGTACCGTAGATATTAGATTGATACTTTGGTGGGTGGATAGGAAAGTCATATGGGTATAATAAAACTTATACAGGATGTCCGGTAAAAAGTTATGATTTTTTTCCTGCAATTAAAAACTAATCCTACCTCCACTTTGTATTCCATCGGTACGACAAACAAACCTAGTGTAAAATGAAAAGTGTTATTGGTGTGAGAGATAGGACTAAGTGGCATTGTGATGCACTAAAGAAATCTTCACTCAAGTTAAAGACATAGAGCAAGGAAAAATCCTGTTTCGTTACACTCATAATAATGTGAGAGTCAAAACTACTTTTTGACAGTAAAATTAATTTATGTTATGAACATATACAACCAAGTGAACATCGGCGGATGGAAACAACAAGCAAAACGTCAATCTAAATTATCATTGCTGCCCCATGGCTATGAACTAAGTATCTCAAAACTGGGTGATAAAACTTTACCACGTGTTTCTGGAAGTAAACCAAATTAAATAGTAAAATACAACATGTTTATATGTTTCATTTGTTTCCGACCAAATGAATGAATATATATTTTTACAAGTACTAAAAGTGACGTACTAAAAAAGCATAAACAAAGTTATAAAAAACTTAATTTATTATAAATTTAACACTAAAATATTTAAACTTTTATGAATTAAAACAGTTTCTAAAATTAGTGGTTTAAAATTAGAATTATTTTAAGCAACTATATCTAAATATGGCAAAAACTATTATAAAATCGTCGTAATTGCATGATTGCATTTACACTAAACTTATTTAATACGCTAAAGGTTTTTTTAACTTCTCCTATAATTTTCAACCAATTTTCAAATTTTAGTTGTCATTGGATAGGGCTTGGTCTGTAGTTGTTTCCGCCAAAAATTTATGAAAAACGGACCTAAAATAAAAGCCGAATTCATCATTGAATTTTCATATTAGAATAAGGTTTTCATATTAGAATTTTCATATTGGAATTGAATTGGGCATTTTAAACATCAGTCAATGTAAACTTGTAAATAAGTGTAGTTTTGGGTGCTTTTTTATGTTAACACGTTATAAAGATGTAAAAACATAAAATTATTAATAATTAATTAAGTATTAGAATCAGAAAAGGCAATATTTTATACCAGATTAGTTCACAATGAAACAACAGGAAGTGATTGTTAAGCACTTCCTGTTGACTCAACAAGAGGTCAGACAGTTCAATAAACGGCAATTCTGCAACCATGCAGAGTTGCTAAAACAATTGCTGATCCCCACCTCAGCCTATCACAAACAAAGCAGAACAAAAGTTTACAAAATTTTGAATATGATTGGCCAGTAGGCGGAGACAAGGAAATTTGGGGGAAAAGCTCCGAGCAAGAAGAAGGGGGGGGAAAGGAAGGTTAGAGTGGAACAGGACGGCGACTGATTAGGAGGTAGTTGGGGAACCAGGAGATTTAGGAGTTTCTGGACAAGTCAATAACTTCCAGACTTCAGTCACAGGCCCTAACCATCCACCCATCGTCACCTCCTAGACACCCTCACACACCCTGGGAGCACGTGGTCCAACACAACCGAGCAAGGACCGTGGAAAGGACACCAAAGAGCCTGCCCAAGGACTGCCCGAGGACCCTGCCCAAGGACCCCCAAGGAGCCTGACCAAGGAGCGTTCGAGGATCCTGACGAAGGACCGCCCAAGGAGACTGCCCAAGGACCGCCCGAGGACCCTGCCCAAGGACCCCCAAGGAGCCTGCCCAAGGACTGCTCTGGGACTTCATCCGGAGCCAGAGCGAGGACCATCCCAAGGGAGCTACTGACTGCAGATCAAAGAAAGACTGTGCGGGAACCCTGGGTATGTCAGACTCCAAATTTTGATAGGACATCACCATTAAAGTTTTGAATAAAATTATAAAATAAATTTAATAAAGCTTAACTTCTTTTCAAATTAAAATTATAAAATGTATTAAATATAGCTTAACTTCATTTCATTTCGAAACAAGTAACTTGCTTGAGACAAGTTGAAATCTTCTTCAAAGTAATGAAGTTTAAAGGGGAGATTTATAAATATAATATGTCTTTAAATGTGTGATATGTTTCCTTTTATTTAAACTCATGTATAAAGGTGTGGGTTGAATAACATCAATTACAACAATTTGGAATAACTATAATTTAAATCAAATCTGATTGTAGGATAATTAGTATTTAGTTTAGTTATGAATGGAACAGTGCTCCAAGTGAAGAATAGACTGTGAGAAGTGTGTCCAGCTATTTTGAACTTTATTTAATCACAATTATTTGTATATTCATTTTCAATGTTATATGTGTAATATAGGTATATTTGCACCCTTCACTGTGTCGATTCAATTATCCCTGTAATTTACCTCTCACAGATAGAAGCGAGTTGCCAATATTTGAATGTCAATAGCAAGTACAAAGCTTTACATGGTGAATTGGCGCCAAAGATTTGATTTAAGTATCAAGGAATTGAATTGACACAGCGTGGAAAAAAACTAGTAACTAGACTTCATTAAAAAAATCCAAAAAGCTATATTAATATACAATTAGTAAATTGCTATAGGTAGTTAGATATGAAATGAATAACAGCCTTGAAGAACTAAACACTAAAACTTTGTCTACAGACATATATAGAGTTAGTAAAGAACAACTGCAGAATATTTTAAATCTTTTTAACATAAAATACAGGGAGGAAGATGTTGTAGCTGATTTGAGACCAATAGTAGCAGATCTTAAAGCATTTTTAAAAAACAATTTAACTGAGGAAAAGAAATTAGTATTGAGAAAATTGTTAGACAGGAAAATCAACTTAACAGAGGGGGAGTTAGCTAAGTACCCAGGGTTAACGCGTATAAGTCACTTTATTCAAGAGAGGGAAAACTTGTATGACGTAGCAGAAATAGACGAATCTCCGTCACACGATCCAGACTATGATCGTAGGCTCATGAGAGAAATATAAAATCGAAAACAAGGTCCCGATGAAACAGCGACAGTCTACATTGCGAAAATGCGCAGTCTGTTCAGTCGGTTGACTAAACCAACATCTGAAGAAGACATGATGGATATTATTGAAGAAAATGTTATTCCAGAATACTAATCTTCGCTATGCCTTCAGAATTTTCAGAACATTGATGAGTTGGAAATTATTTTACGACATCTGGAAAAAGGTCGTCTTCATGCTCAACGCTATGATGCTAGACCAAATATGAGCCTTCTTGAACCTTTCTCGCGTATAAACCAAGAGTGAAGAGAGAAAACTTTAAAATTTCAACAGTGGAATCTTCAAAAATCTCTGATAGGAAAGGTCATCAATCTGAAAAACCGAAGGCTTCTTGTACCTAATGGAATTGCATAAAGACTGACCATGTATATGCAGATTGCTTCAAACCAAAAACAGTATTCTGATATGGGTGTTGCAAAGAGAATACGATAAAGAATGTTTAGAGGTGATTTGGGGTATAGAGCATTATACGATATATTTGGAAAGTGCTAGATTTACAGTGTTTTCAGACCACCATAGCCTTATTTGGTCGGCAAACTTTAAGGATCCTAGAGGCCGTTTAGCCAGATGGGCTGTACGCCTACAAGCTTTTGATTTTGAGTTGAAACACAATATCTTCATTTTTTGCAGTTAGAAGCTGCAACACGCAACACACCTGCAAATTCAGTTTCCAGTGACCTTGAAGAGTGTGGCGTTTGAGGGGAGGTAGAGAGGGGAAGGACCAATAGGCGCGAAGCTTTTACAGTTTGGCGGTTATTTGGGCGCGTCGCGTGGTATCGTGGGTGTATTAAACGATATGACAACGGCATGTGGTGTAAAACCGTGTATGTGTTAGTTTTTATTATATAGGTTGTGAAGAACTCAGCAGATATTTGGAAATGAAGAAGAGTGAAACACCCAAAACGTAAGTAGGTTGTCTACCAACTACTGTTAAGAAGAGTATTTCTTTGTCTAACATGTTAGCTCAAAGATTCAAAGATTTTATTAAGCCATTCATTTAAGTTCCAATATTAATCTTATGAAGAAAGGAGAATTGAATGAATCATTAAACAGCAGTTGTAAAAACAACTGCTAGAAAATTAGGAAGAACAGATGTTTTAGTTCTAAAATGTATTTAAGCTTTTTGGGTCCAGATCAACTGAAATTTTGATCGAATTTCGATCAGGGGGCCCATTAGTGCGGTTTGACCGTTTCCCCCTGTCTAGCAAAGCAACACGACACCATGAAAAATCACCACGAGACCGTCGAGTCAGCGACGCGACCCCGAGACTAATCGATCAGCTGTTTTGTCAACACGGGATCAAAAAAGATAAGAAAAAAGATTAAAAAAAAATTTAAATTAGCATTTTATTTGAAGGCATTTTATAGCCTCCAAGAATTAACTGGTGATTAAGATTTTTCTTTGAAGTCGGTGGGATTTGACCAGGCCATCTCTTTTGTGATCCGACAGAGTTATTTATTTATTTCTTGAATTTCTTTCTGGTTGTATATTATTTACTCGCCTACGGCTCGATGGGGGCTCCGCCCCCATGCCCCCTTAGGGGTTGCCCTAAATTTGTAGAATAATTTAAAGTCAAGTATGTAATAAGTTAGTTCCACGGAAGAGCTATACGTTGAAGACAGTAACAAAACATTTTAATACACAAAATTCACATTCAATAGTAAAAAAAGCTTTGAAAAACTCCTATGAATCGGTTTTAGTACCCCTTCGTAATTAAAATTCGCTAACAAGATTTTAACTGCGAAATGATAATAATTTACGTAATATATGTAAATATTCTAGGTAAATATTTCTAGGTTATGCTGGATGTAGGGTTCAACCCCTAATTGGTTACCCCAATTCCGTAATTACTATAAAAATTACTATAAAACTCTCATGCAATGAGGCTAGTTGAGGGCTCCACTCCAATACCACTCATTGTGTTCGCTGAATAACCTACGGCTCTTCGTTTAAATCCCCTTCTTAGTTCCCCTCATTTCAATATAAAAAATAAAAATAAAAAAATTGAGAGTTGCGAAATAATACTTAACTATGTATTATTATTAATTATTATTATTAATTATTATTATTAATTATTATTAATGTAATATGGTCATTCATTACAATTCCTTCATTTCAGTTTTTAATGGTGTAAAACGTTTAAATTTACCTAATTTCCTAAAAAATTACTGTCAAGGCAAATAAAAAAAACTTCAAGCTTCTAAATACAATAATACAGTAGTTACTAACTAAAGTATGTTAAATAATGGTTAAAATATTAAAATTACCATACACATCAAAAGACGTATGTTTTAGCCGTAGGACCAGGTCAGTAAATAACAATCAAAGTAAAACAATCAGTTGCTTGATATAGCAATTCGTTCCGACTCACAGTCAAAAGAAGAATACGTGATATTGAAAATCATCATGATAATTTTTAAGTTTGATAATTTAATTGATATTGGTACTGTGCAAGATATGTCTATGTGCAAAGTGAAGGTTCTGAGTAAAATATTATAGTAATTGTAAAATTACATCTACATGGGGTAAAATTCCCCGCAAAAATAAATAAACATTTAATTATGTTCAATTGTGTGGACTGGGGGGCAAAAATTCATAGAACCAAACTTGTAGTAACTTGAAAGATGTTCGCGAAGATTGCCTCGGATGTTATAATTTGGCCGCTAGAGTAGAAAAAAATAATGTCATATTTATTTTGGGTAAAAATGTTTGGTCGCTAAATTTTGAAATCAGATAGTTTTCTGGGGCAGGAAATAAAAAAGCTTTTCTATTTTAAATGAAAATACTGTACTGCCACCTTTTTAAATTAAACATTAACTTAGTACGCACTAAAAGATAAATCAATTGTGTAATCTGCTATTTTAGTTAAAATTTTTGTTGAATTGTAAAATTTAAATTAGCATGCTATCAGGTAAAGTCAATGATGTATTTCCTAATGAGTTCGTTAATAATTAAGTGCCATCCCAAATAAAGAACCAATTTTTGGGAGGACTATCGTGCAAATATGATACTGTCTTACCGGGTGTCCCATACCAACCTTGCATCTCTTTTAAAATTGTACAAAAAAAAGCAAAAAAAAAAACAAAAAAAACAAACAAACAAATAGTGCCGTTGTAGGTAAACATATTTTGCTCTGTTTAGCAGAACAAAAGTTTACAAAATTTTGAATATGATTGGCCAGTAGGCGGAGACAAGGAAATTTGGGGGAAAAGCTCCGAGCAAGAGGAAGGGGGGAAAAAAGGAAGGTTAGAGTGGAACAGGACGGCGACTGATTAGGAGGTAGTTGGGGAACCAGGAGATTTAGGAGTTTAGTTGCTCACACACCCTGGGAGCACGTGGTCCAACAAAACCGAGCAAGGACCGTGGAAAGGACACCAAAGAGCCTGCCCAAGGACTGCCCGAGGACCTTGCCCAAGGACCCCCGAGGAGCCTGACCAAGGAGCGTTCGAGGACCCTGACGAAGGACCGCCCAAGGAGACTGCCCAAGGACCGCCCGAGGACCCTGCCCAAGGACCCCCAAGGAGCCTGCCCAAGGACTGCCCTGGGACTTCATCCGGAGCCAGAGCGAGGACCATCCCAAGGGAGCTACTGACTGCAGATCAAAGAAAGACTGTGCGGGAACCCTGGGAATGTCAGACTCCAAATTTTGATAGGACATCACCATTAAAGATTTGAATAAAATTATAAAATAAATTTAATAAAGCTTTTCAAATTAAAATTATAAAATGTATTAAATATAGCTTAACTTCATTTCATTTCGAAACAAGTAACTTGCTTGAGACAAGTTGAAATCTTCATCAAAGTAATGAAGTTTAAAGGGGAGATTTGTAAATATAATATGTCTTTAAATGTGTGATATGTTTCCTTTTATTTAAACTCATGTATAAAGGTGTGGGTTGAATAACATCAATTACAACAATTTGGATTAACTATAATTTAAATCAAATCTGATTGTAGGATAATTAGTATTTAGTTTAGTTATGAATGGAACAGTGCTCCAAGTGAAGAATAGACTGTGAGAAGTGTGTCCAGCTATTTTGAACTTTATTTAATCACAATTATTTGTATATTCATTTTCAATGTTATATGTGTTATTTGCACCCTTCACTGTGTTCCCTCAGGGGCAGTGGGCTTTCCACTGTACGGGTGTTTCTTGGCGACCCCGGGGTACCTGAGCCAAGCTGTGAGACCCTCCTCACAGTTCTTCCCGAGCTAGGGCCTTTCTTCTCATCTTTCAGGTCTTAGCTCACCGTCTTTATTCTTTCCTGAGCTAACCTTGCTCACCTTCTTGTTTTCGACCCCGAATCAAGGGTGTCTTTCCACCTTCTTTCGACCGGCGCACGCTGGGGGGTCCTGGGAGTGTCCCTGTTGTGTTGCAGGGACTGATGTGTGCCTCGCACTGCCGATGGTCTCCTCCAGTGTGTCGTCAGAAGCCAGCCGCTTCGGACCTTAGTCAGGAAGTGCGGCATGGATGCAGAGATCGGACTCTGCATTGCCACGGTGCGACCCCCAGCACGTCCGGCACATTTTGTGTATCGGTGCTGGGCAAACGGAGGTTTCGGGCCCCAGAGTCCTGGGGTAGGGGTGTCTTATCTCCTACGGGGGGTAGACCTCCGAGGGTGTACCCGCTCCCGGCCAATGAAGGGCCGCCTCTTGCCGCACGATGCGCTGGTGAAACAAAAGTATGGATTTTCAAAACCAAAACACGAAATTAAAGGAGAATGAGCAGGCCGCCTTTAAGCGCAGCTCAAAACTGCAGAGGTCTCCGACCTCGAAGACTGGGACGCCGACGGGGGGAATTAAAGCCTCCCCTCCGCCGATCCCGTTCAAGGCTGCTGGTGTCGCCGGATCGTCGGCCGTAACCGGAAAGGAGAAGGATGAGGTTAAGCTGGGTATGGGGGTGACTGAGCCGGTAACACCTCTAGCCGGGATGCAAGGAATTCCTCCCAGGAAGAGTCCTCTTCGTCCGGCATTCGAGATGCAAATGCTTCGGCAGCAGCAGGACGATGCCAACGAGGAGGAAGACTCATGTCTGAAGAAAATGAACGATCTTTTGAAGGAGATGGCCAAGGCTCTCCTTATTCAGAAGAACGTCAACAAGGCGATTAAGGACGGAATTCCAAAACTCGAGGATTTCCTTGGCGAAATCGAGGAATGCCGGAAGATCAGGCTGAAGGCAGTGAAGCAGGAGCGCGACGTTATGAACCGAGTTATGTCTGCTTCGCCTCAAGCTCATCTGGCTGAGTCCCAGACTCAAGCCAGAAAGCGAAAGAAGAGGCAGAGCGGTTCTTCGCCGGAAAGCCCTGAGCTTGTTGAGGTGGACTCAGTGCCGAGACCGGTTTTTGTCACTGCGGCATCGCAGACATCTCCTGTCCAGGCTACTCAATCCGCCCCGGGCGCTGTCGCGATTCCAGCGGCTACTCCTGCAGAGGTTCCTGCTCCGGCGGCTAATCCTGTCTTGGCAGCAAACTCTGCCTCAACACCTTTGGGGGGCTGGAAGACGCGCCTGTCTAAGAAAGAAAGGAGGAGGCAGAAGCAAGTGGAGGCAGCTTCGAAAAGTGCGTCGAGGGTGGAGCGGACGCAAGTCTCAAACCCGGTGGGGGAGGCCTCTGGCAAGTCTGTCAGAAAGCCTAAACAACCCAGGCCTAAGAAGCCCAGGACGGAGGCAATCTTGATCAAGCCCTTAGGGGGGCGATCTTTTGCTGATGTTCTGGGTCAGATTAGATCGCAGGCCAAACCGGAAGAGACCGACACCGTTATCAAGTCTATTCGGCGAACCCAGAACGGGGATGTCCTCCTCGAACTGGGGAAGTCGAGTGACAAGATCGGTTTTGCCGCTTCCCTCAAGACTGCACTTGGGGACAAAGGCTCCATCAAGGCCCTAGAACCGAAATGTTCGGTCGAGATTCGGGACCTTGATGCCCTCTCCACCGAAGATGAGGTGACCCGTGCGATCCAGGTGGCACTCCCGGAGATACCGGCTGATGGAGTGAGGGTATGGCTGACAAAGCCTAACCGAAGTCAACTCAGGATGGCTGTTGCTGAGATGGGCGAAAAGCACGCCAATAAGCTGCTTAGCCTTCAGCACCTCAGAGTCGGTTGGGTCAGTTGCAGGCTCAAACGGAGGGTGGTAGTTTCGAGATGCTTCCGCTGTCTCGGTTTCGGCCACTCCTCCCGAAACTGTAACGGGCCCGACAGGAGTGCCAACTGCTTCCAGTGTGGAGGCCAGGGCCACAAACGCAAGGAATGTTCCTCGAGCCCATCCTGCTTCCTCTGCAAGGATTCAGGCTCCAGTGCCCTCGGTCACTTACCCGGGTCTGGTCAGTGCGGTGCCTTCAGAGCCGCACTTGAACAGGCAAAAGGCAGCGGCCGGTAATTCGCATCCTCCAGGCCAATCTTCATAGATCCTGGGGAGCTGATAACCTTCTAGATCAGCTCGCCCGAGAACTTGGTGCTGACGCGCTCCTTATCAGCGAACAGTATCGGGACAGAGACCCAAACATTTGGATCTCCGACAGCCTCGGTACTGCTGCATTTTGGGCGCGTAATACACAGGATGTCTTGGTGCGGAGTCACGGGCGCGGCCGAGGATTCGTCTGGGTTCGGTGTAGGGACGTGACTATCTTCAGTTGCTACCTCACACCCAACGAGGCCGTCCAGGACTTTCGCGACAAGATAGATAGCCTAGAGGAGTGCGTTCTCGGCACCACCGGGCATGTCGTCGTTGGTGGCGATTTCAACGCCAGGGCCGTCGAGTGGGGAATGCCCTCTACCAGCTCCCGGGGGAAATACATCCTGGATTTCATCGCCAGGGCCGGTCTTGTCGTCCTCAACCAGGGCGACACACCTACTTTTCGGCGCCCCGGGCAGAGAGGCACGATCCCTGACGTCACCTTTGCGTCTGAGTCGCTCCTTCCGAGGATCTCTGGCTGGAGGGTTGTCGAGGACTACACGGGTAGCGACCACCAATACATCGTGTTTGACCTGCATGATCAGGCAAATCGTCGAGTTTCCGCATCTCGGGAAGGGCCACGCCGGTGGAACACCAACAAACTGGACGTGGTCAAGTTCACCGAAGTCATCTCTCGGGGAGCGCAGGGGAATCCTGGTGAGGCTGGAGCCGAGGCACTAGTAACATCCACGATGGAACTTATCGTCTCGGCCTGCGACCAGTCTATGCCGCGAAGGAAACCCCGACGCGACAAACAACCCGTTTACTGGTGGACTGAAGAGATTGCGGAACTCAGAAGAACATGTTTAAGAACTAGACGAGCCGCCACTAGAGCGAGAATTCCCGCAGACAGAGTTCGTAAGTCGGAGGCCTATAAAGCTGCGAGAAAATCTCTCCGCCAGGCGATCAACAGGAGCAAGGCGAATAGCTGGAGGAGACTTCGTGACGACGTTGATTCCGACCCGTGGGGCCTGGGTTACAAACTTGTAACACAGAAACTCGGCGCCCGCTCTCCACCTTCCATCATGGAGGGCGCCACCATGGGGAGGATCGTCGCTGCGTTGTTTCCTGAACATCCACAGCGACCGCCGGTTGACTTCGGACGGGTAGAGGACGTTCCACTTTTCACTTTCGAGGAGCTGGAAACCTCCGTTCTCTCCCTGAAGAGCAACAAGGCTCCTGGCCCGGATGGGATTCCCAGTGAGGCTTTAAAGAAAGTATTTTTAATCAACGCTGACTTGTTGTTGAGAATGTACAATGCCTGTTTGGTAGAAGGGGTGTTTCCGGCTCCCTGGAAAACAGCCAGGCTTGTACTGATCAGCAAGGGCAAAGGTGATCCCGAGCTGCCGTCGTCCCACAGGCCTCTCTGCATGTTGGACACGGCTGGGAAGCTGTTCGAGAAGCTGATCCGTTCCCGCCTGACTTCTGCCGTGGAAGCTGCCGGGGACTTATGCCCCCGTCAGTACGGCTTCAGAAAGGGACGGTCAACGATCGACGCTGTCACCGAAGTTCAGAGAGCTGTGGAGAGAGCCGAGAGCCACAACCATTTCTCCCGCCGAGTAGTGCTTCTTGTTACGCTTGATGTCAAGAATGCCTTCAACTCGGCGAGGTGGGTCGATATGTTGGATGCGCTTCGCAACACCTTTCGTATTCCTGCATATCTGTTGCGGCTCGTCGAGGATTATCTACGCTCTCGAAGCCTGATTTATGACACGAGGGACGGAACGCGGACGATGGAAGTCACTTCTGGTGCCGCACAAGGTTCAATACTCGGCCCGGATCTCTGGAACGTTGCCTATGACAGCCTCCTGAGGTCCGAGATGCCTGAGGAAACCACTTTGGTTGGGTACGCCGATGACGTCGCAGCTCTCATTGCTGCACGCAACGTTGAGCTGGCCCAACTGAAGTTGAACCGAGTTATGCGGGTGGTCAACAACTGGATGTCCGATCACGGTCTCTCACTTGCTCTCAGTAAGACGGAGATCGTGATTCTTACGAAGAAGAGGATCGACACCGTCGTCCCGTTTCGAGTGGGAAGGGAGGTGGTCACATCAACTCGTGCCGCCAAATACCTCGGGGTTATGGTGGACACCAAGTTAAGCTGGAGGGATCAGATCTTCCGTACAGCGGACAAGGCCGCTAAGGTAGTGACTTACCTTAGTAGGCTGATGGCCAATGTCGGGGGTCCCCGATCCAGCAGAAGACGTCTGTTGATGTCCGCGGTCCAGTCCGTGCTTTTTTACGGGGCAGAGGTGTGGGCAGGCGCTCTAGATAAGGAGTGCTACAGGTTGCGACTCGCCCGGGTTCAGCGTCAAGCTGCGCTCCGGGTGTGTTCCGCCTACCGGACAGTGTCCGAGCCTGCCGTCCTGGTGGTCGCCGGAGTCATCCCTGTCAAGCTCTTGGCAGGGGAGAGGAAAGCGATTTATCAGAGACAAGGCGAGATCGGCAAGGACACGGCAAGAACAGAAGAGCGCTCCCGAACCTACCAGCAGTGGCAACACAGCTGGGAGCACGACACCCGAGGACGATGGACTGCGCGACTTATCAAGCAGGTCCAACCATGGGTGGAACGGCGGCATGGGGAGGTGGACTACTACCTGACCCAATTTTTGACAGGTCACGGCTATTTTCGGTCGTACCTGAACCGTATGGGAAAGACCGGTTCACCGGACTGCATTTATTGCCCGGGTGTTCCCGACGATGCGGAACACACATTCTTCCGCTGTCCCCGTTGGGAAGGGCCCCGCCTGGAGGCCACACAAATCTTTGGTGCATTTTCGGTGGACTCGGTCTGCCAAAAGATTTTGGAGGATGAGGGCAACTGGGATTGTTTGTCACAGTTCGTCCGGGGCATCCTCCTGGAAAAGAAAACCGATCTGGACCGTGAAGTGGCCCAGATCCCTTGATAGAGCGGCTGGATAAGGAGCGAGCCCCACGGGCGTAAGCCAAATTTAGGCCTAGCCTGACGTAATGTGACAAACAATTCCAGGTTAGATTCCTAAAGAGTAGAGGAGGTTTTTTAGTGGGTAAACTCGTTTTTAGGGGAGCCCCACACTACAGGCTGGCCACCTGTGTGCGTAATGCATTTTTCCGCCTCTCCCTCAAAAAAAAAAAAAAAAAAAAAAAAAAAAAACCCTTCACTGTGTCGATTCAATTATCCCTGTAATTTACCTCTCACAGATAGAAGCGAGTTGCCAATATTTGAATGTCAATAGCAAGTACAAAGCTTTACATGGTGAATTGGCGCCAAAGATTTGATTTAAGTATCAAGGAATTGAATTGACACAGTGTGGAAAAAAACTAGTAACTAGACTTGATAAAAAAAATCCAAAAAGCTATATTACTATACAATTAGTAAATTGCTATAGGTAGTTAGATATGAAATGAATAACAGCCTTGAAGAACTAAACACTAAAACTTTGTCTACAGACATATATAGAGTTAGTAAAGAACAACTGCAGAATATTTTAACTCTTTTTAACATAAAATACAGGGAGGAAGATGTTGTAAATGATTTGAGACCAATAGTAGCAGATCTTAAAGCATTTTTTAAAAACAATTTAACTGAGGAAAAGAAATTAGTATTGAGAAAATTGTTAGATAGGAAAATCAACTTAACAGAGGGGGAGTTAGCTAAGTACCCAGGGTTAACGCGTATAAGTCACTTTATTCAAGAGAGGGAAAACTTGTATGACGTAGCAGAAATAGACGAATCTCCGTCACACGAATACGAGAAAATCGAGTTTCCAGATTCTTTATCGGTATCAGACGATCAGAAATTTAGCGAATAAAGAATTACCTCGGGTAGAAATACAGGGCTTCAAAATGTCAAATGAAAAAATTCCATTAATTTCAGCCGGAACCTATCATGGTTTACAAACAGAAAATCCAATAGACTTCACTGAAAAATATGAATTGGCTGCTAAATCAAATAACTGGTCCGAAGTCACTAAATTAAATTTATTTGCGGCACACTTTACTAGCACAGCATTGGCATGGTTCAAACACTATAGCTCATCAAAAACTGTAGATAACTGGGAAACCTTAAAAAAGAATTTCATAACCGCTTTTACGCCAGCCGCACAAGCTCAGACATTGCAAGCTATATTAAAAAAAGGTTCAGGGAAGGGATCAACCAGTGTTAGCTTATTACCTAGAAGTTCTGACTGTTTGTAGACGACACGACCCAGACACAACAGATAAGCAAATCATACAATATATCATTCAAGGTCTACGGCCAGAATACTGTGATAAAATTCTTAATGAGACTTGTGACACTCTCGGACAGTTAGAGAAAATTTTGAAGAAAATAGAGTTACAACTAGGAATTAGGGCTCTAAATAGGGAAAAATACAACAGAGCAGATAATGCAGGAATTAGTAAACCATCAGACTCAGATAAAAAAGGCAATTAAAACCTTGCAACAACAGGTTAGGGACCTAACTCAAGCAATTTCAAACCTTAAAGCAGGAAATACTACACCGGTTAACTCAACGCCATACAACAGTAACCGATACACACACGGGAACTTTAACCAACATAAATATAGACCAGATGTGAGGGCTACGCATAAACAAGCATATCAGCTCCAGCGAGGAGGTTACAGAGCGCATTTAGACACGTACGCAAACAGACAAGGTCAGGGTAGGTCGTTCAGCCCGCGCAACAGTGTTTATGAACCAAGACCTCGCCAAGCCTCTGGATATAGTGGTCAGAATAAATTTTGTAAATATTGTAAAATGTATAATCACAATACTTGGGAATGTAGGTACATGCCACAAACTAAATATTGCGAACATTGTAGGATGACTAATCACAGCGGAGATGAATGTTTTAGGAAAAACAAAACAACAGACAATAAAAAAAACGTGTAAATAGGGGACCCCTCTATACTAACTATACAGAGAGGTCTCCACGGCAGTGTAGCATGAAACTTGGCCGTTTGGGGCATAGGGAACAATTCCACGTGGATAATTATGAAAGGGAATTTCCTACACTACAGCAAGCCAAATATGTTAGGATTCCTAATCGACATAAATATCCTAAGCTTAAGACAAAAAAAGGTAGGGATACCTGTGTTGATAAAAAGAGTATCACTACCCAGTCAAACAAAGTAGGATTGAGTGACACAACGGTAAACCGGAGACAGGAAACTGCGAAGGAGGGAACGGATATTAGCGAGGAGGATAAGTTAAAAATTTATAGGGATCTACAGAGTCAACAGGAGAAACAGACGGTAGGGCACACAAACCTAGGAAAAGTGATAAACTCAATGAGAAAGAAATAAACGAATCTTTATTCAAAATTAAAGAAGAAGAGGAAACAAAAATGCCAGTCTTAACCCTAAATGCTAAACTAACCCGAAACCCTCAAACTAAAATAACTTGTATTGTAGATACTGGTGCTAACATTAACCTAGTCAATGAAAAATTTGTACGAGGGGTTAAACTAGATAAAAATAACATAACGAACATAGTTACAGCAAATAATACACCGATTAATGTGTTAGGGACTGCTGAAGTTAGTCTAGAAATTGATAACATTGTTGTGAAGGATAGCTTCTTTGTCACACCTGACATTATATAAAAAATGATTATAGGGAATAAATTCCTAAACAGAAATCAGGTAGAAAAAAACTTCAACACTAAAGAGATAATATTTCACTTAGGACAATACACACATAGGATCAAGATGGAAAAGAAATGGTTGGTACAAATAGAAAGCCTAAACCATATTTCTCAACCTAAACTAATTGACATTAAACTTAAAGAAGATATTATCATTGCCCCCCACCAACACAGACGAGTGTTATTAGAACAACCTGTATCTGAAAATACAGAATTTGTAGAAATGTCATGCCTATCTAGTTAAAGGAGAGGATAACAATCACTACATAAATATTTATAATGCTTCAAACTTCCCAAAGAACATAAACACTAACACAATATTAGGTTACATAACACAAAATGATCAAACATCACCCAAAGGTAACATTTTTAGAACTGAAGAGATTAAAAGGAATCCTAACAAAAGAACTTAATGTGACAAAGACGGAGTAGAATTCGACATTTCACCACACCTCTCAGTCAACGAACACAATAGGCTAATCCAGGTATTAAACAAATATACTGGTATGTTCACTACGAAAATAGAGGATTTAACACCTGCTAATATACCACCGGTAGCATTAGAACTAATTCCAAACACAAAACCAGTAAATTCTCTCCCATACAAATTAGGGAATAAAGAAAACAACTTAATGAACAGTTAGATAAATTAAAGGAAGCAGGGATTCTTGAGGACTGTCCAACCTATACAGAGTGGGCTAGTCCGGTATTCACCACGAAAAACAAGGACGGAAGTGTAAGACTAGTAGGGGATATGCGCAAAGTAAATGAGGTATTAAAATCTTGCATACACCCAACACCAAGCGTAGCTTTGGTACTAAGCTGTTTAAATAAAGCAAACTCGTTCTCTAAATTAGACCTAAAAGGAGCATTTCATCAATTAACAGTTAAAGAGGAGTTTAGAAATATATTGGCTATAAAGACACAAGACATATTCCTAAGATACAAGAGGTTAACAATGGGACTTAGAGTATCTAGTGCAATTTTTAGTAAAGCAATAATGGCATTATTAAATAAATACTTGTACAACACAGCAATATCATATATAGATGATGTGATAGTCTACGGTAGCTCATTCGAAAAGGACCTACAAAATCTAGACACTATATTAGGAGTATTAAATCAAGCTAATCTAAAATTGAACACCCGGAAATGCAAATTCATGTATAAGAAAGTAGATATTTTAGGATATACGGTTTCGAAGCAAGGAGTGTTACCCCAAAAAGAGTCCGTAGAAGCTATACAAAAATTTCCAACCCCAAATTGTATTAGGAGAGTTCGCCAATTTCTTGGATCATCATCCTTTTTCAGGAAACATATTAAAGGATATGCCGATATTACCCTACCGATAACTAATCTTATTAAAGAAACGAATCGAGGAGAAACTTTTAAATGGACAGCCGAATGTGATCAAGCATTTAACCAAATAAAACAGATCTTAACCAATCCGCCCTTACTGAGACACTTCGATGAAGATAGAGAAACATTAATTTATGTCGACGCCTCATTAAATGCAATGGGAGCATGCCTCCTACAGACTGATCCTGAATCCGAAAAAAATCACCCAATTGCATATTTGTCAAAAACATTCACAGACACACAAACACGTTATTCAAACTCAGAGAGAGAAATGTTAGCATTAACATATGCGGTGAATTATTGACGAGAGTTTACATTAGGGAGAAAAGTAACAGTCTACACGGACTGCAGTTCATTAGTCCACTACAAAAATTTTAAAAACACATCATCGAGGCTTAACCGGCTATCATTAACATTAGTAGATTATGACATAACGATTAAACACAAAAAAGGCACTTCTAATCTATTGGCAGATAGTTTATCAAGAAACCCGGCACAGGAGGAAATAGAAGAGAATCCTTTTGAAATAATATTAAATGTAAATGAAGTACAGGATGAAGATTTTAAAAATTTACAGAACACTGACCCCTACTTAAAACAAATTAAGCTTGCTAAAATATGTCCGGAATCCGTACCTAAGAAAATTAGGAACCAATCAAGGAAATATGAAGAGAAGGATGGAATACTGTTTTACAAATACTTTGACGGCAGGGAGAACAAAGATTTATTAGCTATTCCCCAATCCAAAGTTAGGGAAATACTGAAATGTTTTCACGACAACATATATTCAGGGGGGCATTTCTCATTCTTCAAAACAATGAAAAAAATAAAAGAGAGGTATTACTGGCCAAGCATGGCCCAAGACATTGAAAACTACACAAAAACCTGGGAAGATTGTCACCTTCGGCGCACACAAACTTATAAAAGGTACGACAGCTTAAGCCCGCAAGTTCCTTCAGAAATCCCATTTGATAAATTAATAATAGATTTTCTCGGACCAATAACTCAAAGCATTGGAAACATATACGTTTTAATGATAACGGATTCGACTACAAGAATGCTATTTGCAAAACCAACGCGTTCAGCCGATGCGAAAACAGGGGCAAAAACGTTATTAGATTTATTTTGTCAATATGGCTGTCCACGTGTAATTTGCCATGATTCAGCTGCAACTTTCATGGGAAACGTAATTAAACAACTATTTTTTAGCTTAGGAATAGAACAAAAGCCAAGTATCCCATATATGCAAAGAGTAAATGGATTAACGGAGCGAATGAATTTAATTTTCAAGAAAACCCTAAGCCATTACATTGAGGAGTCACCCCAAAAGTGGGCAGAAATGGTTAAGTACGTAACCTTTTCATATAATTGTTCGGTGAATCGCAGTACAGGATGTACTCCATTTTATTTATTTTTTGGAAGAAACGCTAAACTTCCATCAGAATACTTATACACCCACAAGGATCAGGATAAGGACATATTGAAAGAGATCGGTTAAATCCAAAAGCTAAGGAAAGAAATACCCAAAATATTAGAGAAGGCGCGAGAAACACAAAAGAAGCATTTTGATTTAAACAAAAGATTTATAGAATATAAAATAGGTGATGAGGTGCTCGTGAAGAAAGAACCAGACCATACAAAGCCTTATAATAAGTTTGACAATGTCTTTAAAGGACCCTACTTTGTACAGGACAAGTTGAGTGAAACAACATATATAGTTGCATTGGAAAAAAGAGGTAGAATTACTAACGAAAAGGTCCATATTTCAAAAATGAAACCATTTTATAGATAAAAAAAGGACTTCAGAGTTAAAAATATGAGGGGTTAATAAATAAATTTTTTTAAATCTAAAAATATTTTAATGAAAATTAGATTTAATTTACCTTGAAAATATGGTTTATCCAAAATAATCCAATTTAACACTGACCACCTGTCTCGGAAGCACGACACATTAATTAATTACAGAAATTGTAGGAAAATGTAATCAAAATACAAGGAGCGAGAAATACACAACATAAACACATAGGAAGTTCACTAGGACTGCAAGCTACACGGAAGCCCTCCCAGCAAGACACACGCACAAAGATATCAGATCCCTCAGCATCAGCATCCCACGGCATAAGATAACACTGCATAAACATTCCACGTCCGTCCAGACTAGACACTTCTCACTATCAACACTACAAACTACATACTACGCTACGTGCTCTGGACCTTTGTTCTACAAAAATCTTTAAATGTAAACTAGTTTGACAAAAAGGAATATGTGGATAGTAACAATATGACTACTGGCTATCACAAAGTTTAAAATGACAAGCCGGCAGTCAAAAAATTTGTGGAACCCAGTAGATAAATAATAGTTTAAAATATAAATAATTACATTTATACATTTATATTTTACGAAAAAAAGCCACTATATTCAAACAAAACTAAATTTGAAGCAAAATTAAGAAAAAGTTCCCTTATCAAGAGAAAACTAAAGAAATTATCATTTGGCAAGTAAATCTTGTTTGCCAGTTCAACTTAAATTAATTCAAGAGACTTGAAGGAGTATTTACTCATTTCTGATTCAAATAAAATTATGTTAGAAAAACACGTGAGCTTTTGAACTTTGATTGAAACTTCAAATAATTTTTGTCAACTGTGAATAATTTATTGCAGGAAGGCCATCAAGACACTTCTTGGAAATTTGTTGAAGTTGATAGTATTTTTATATATTTTGTTGAATTTATCTGTGGAATAACTGATTTGTCCTATTTAAATGTGTTTTGTGTTTATGTGTTTTCTTTGGGGAACTTGTTGATTTCCATTCAAGATGATTTAGTCGTCACACGTCAACTACCTGGATAGGGAAGAACTTGTACATGAATTAGATGTCAGGGGATTTAAGGACTTCACTGATATGAATGACAAATTGACAGTAAGGTGAATGATGAACTTTCTATGGGACACTCTGTAACGAATGAAATTGAGAGACAATTGACTATCAATGTTAAACCTCACTCAGATAATAGTTGTTCAAGCATTGAACAAACATCCGTTGAAAAACTACAGGAAGAGAACGATCTCCTTAAACAGACACTTGCTTGTTTGGAAAAGAAAAAAAAATTCAATTTCTAATTATTGGGCAACACCCACCTGGTTTGAGTAGTTGCAGCGGAGATCCTTTGTCAAGTTATTAAAAACACACCAAACACAAACACAAAAAAACCGGATCACTCGCTATCGTCCCGACGAAGAAGAAGAAAAAAAACCAATCATCAGATAAAAAACTAAAAAAAGAAAACATATGACTCAAACGGTAAAATGTAAAACCTCCCAAACTTTAACTAAAATGATTAGTTGCCCCCTGAACGTCAAGTGAGTGGGAGCTAAATGTACTAAAATGAAATTGGATTGTTAAAACAACTAGTTTGTACTCAAACAAGATTTCTCATTGCCTGGTTTTCTAGTTTTTATTTTTATTGAATACAATCAAATATAGTTAAAAACTGATTTCCTCACGAAAAATTTTATTTCATGATGTTGTATGCACCAGCACAAGCACACTAGGATGAAACCCACAATATACTTTTGGTGTTACACCAATTTATATGTGAGGCCAGTCATAAAGTAATGAAGTCTGAAAGTTTGTAGGGTGAAAGTACATTTCCTTTCTTATGTTTTGGATACTGGTACTAAAAATAAATTTACTGAATGTGAAAACTACAAGTAATTCGAACAATTTATTACTTTTTAGGATATAATTGATTTATATTCTTGATTTTAATTGTGAGCTCGTTATTTATAACATAAAGATGGTCGTATGTCTCACGTTTTTTAGTTTGTAATTCATTAAAATTTTGTCAGATCCAAATTTTATATTCACACACTACAAGGTCCCTTTCAAAAGAACAAAGAAAACAAAGGGGTTTCTGGAAGAATTGGAGGAGCTGCAGAAGCCGGTAAACAAAGACTTTAAAAAAGTGGCTGTTAGAATGTCAACACCCCATTCTGTTTTTAAAATATCTAGAAAAAAGGTTACAAAAATTGGGAATCGGACAACTGCGAGCTGACCAAGCTTTCCACCAGCTCGCCGAATTAACCCCAAAAGTGGTCATACACCTTCACTCGGACCAGCCGGAACAGCTAGAAGGAGATAACCCGGTAGTAACAAAGAGGGGCTGTCCTAAGGAAAAGTTTGAAAATAAGGAAGTTGTAGACTTTACTGGTGAACCCTTCAACACACCATGCACTGATGGAGTTTCGCCTCATATGATAACTATATATATTTATTTGTCTGAGTTTATTTGTGTATACTTGTAGTTTTGTATTTGTATAGTAGTTGTAATTTAAAATATTAATGTGTATATTTCTTTGTAGTTGTTGGTCAAAGCATTTTCTTGTATTTTAAATAATTTCCAAGATAGGAAAATTTTGGACGGCCGATCCATACTTTAAAATATTTTGGGGTGATCACCATATCAGTTACGGTAAATATTTTTGCTGGTTTTTCAATTTGTTAAACACAAGCTTATACAAATTTAAGTTGTATTCTTGGATTTCGTTTGTATAGTGTGAATTGATTCTGGAATGAATTGTCATTTTGGTAACAATTTTGTTCGATTAAAGAAAATCAGTCAATGAATTTATTTGGGGTTTCTTTGTTTTCCCCATTTGAATATAATTTTAGTTGAGTCTTTAATACTTACAACGTGGCGCAATATTTTTGCTAAGAAACCTTTCAGCTTGGATATACCCATCCACCACCCTTTCTCCGACTTCTCAGAGCAAAACCGAGGCAGTAATTCTGTTACAAGGATTTAGGTCTGTAACAATAAAAAGGTCGCCCAACGTGGTGGGCCGATGATTGGTCAACTTTAGTATCGTTTGGACTTAAAAAAGAAGGACTTTTGAACAAAATCTTGTTTGCCAGTTCAACTTAAATTAATTCAAGATACTTTGAAGAATATTTCATTTCTGATTCAAATAAAATTATTTTAGAAAGACATGTCGTGAGCTTTTAAACTTTAATTGAAACTTCAAATAATTTTTGTCAACTGTGACAAATTTATTTCAGAAAAGCCATCAAGACACTTCTTGGAAATTTGTTGAAGTTGATAGTATTTTTATATATTTTGTTGAATTTATCTGTGGAATAACTGATTTGTCCTATTTAAATGTGTTTTGTGTTTATGTGTTTTCTTTGGGGAACTTGTTGATTTCCATTCAAGATGATTTAGTCGTCACACGTCAACTACCTGGATAGGGAAGAACTTGTACATGAATTAGATGTCAGGGGATTTAAGGACTTCACTGATATGAAGATGGAAGAAATGCGAAAAAGTTTAAGGAGGTATTTGAAGAAAGAAAGATCCGGAACTTCAGAGATGCCTTCAGCTATGGGCGATGAAAAAGAAGTCGATGTTTGTAGAGAGAAAGTGAAGCGGATAACAGAAATGTTAAATCTTCTAGCTTTACCCGCACAGGGCACTGATGTTCAAAAATTAAAACGGAAATTGGAAGCTTTGATCTATCACACCTATCAGAAGGTTGAGAGAATTGCCAACGCACATGATGTCGATAAACCACAATTGAGTCAAGAGATTAGAAGAAGTATTAGTATGAAGAACTTACTCGCCGGTCTTTACAAGAGAACACCGATGTTGGAAAAAGTGATTCTTCTATTCTGAGTGAAGATAAATCTGGGAAGGATTACGACTCTGCTAGTCATCTTAGACTTAAGACGATGTTCCAGTAAGAGGATGCCCTTTCATCAAATGAAGAGAATTAAAAAAGTTTGCGATCTACCAAGAATTCAAAAGTTGTATTTCGGAACAAGAAGACTTATAATAAATAAAAAGAACTCATGAAGAAAACAGAAGGGAACACAGCACAATTGAGTAGTTCTGAAACAGAATCTTCAAGTGATGAAGTGGTTAAGAAAACTCATAAAAGGAAGAAAAGTAAGAAGAACAAAAAGAAGAGCCATCGCTATAGGAGAAAGTCAACTTTATCTTCATCTACTTCATCTTCTGAGAAAGAAAGTTTTGGGAATAGCAGAGGAGCTACACTGAGAAGAACCCCGGTCAGATTTTGGAGCCTAACATTTTCTGGAGATGATCACACTAGTGTTGGTGCATTTTTAGCAGATGTTGA
This sequence comes from Neoaliturus tenellus, assembly GCA_030545055.2. Taxonomy (NCBI): domain Eukaryota; kingdom Metazoa; phylum Arthropoda; class Insecta; order Hemiptera; family Cicadellidae; genus Neoaliturus; species Neoaliturus tenellus. Next base: position 5,484,076 of record CM061531.1, read on the forward strand.
GGTCAGACGCGTAGCAAACCACATGTCATTTCGAGAGCTATTTAATGTTGCTGGTGAACTGATTACTGGTTCTGCTTTGGCCGTCTATAGGTCTTATAGAGGGAGTATAAATGATTGGCAAGGACATGAGATAAAATTGCGCAACACATTCCAAGATCCAGACTATGATCGTAGGCTCATGAGAGAAATAGAAAATCGAAAACAAGGTCCCGATGAAACAGCGACAGTCTACATTGCGAAAATGCGCAGTCTGTTTAGTCGGTTGACTAAACCAACATCTGAAGAAGACATGATGGATATTATTGAAGAAAATGTTATTCCAGAATACCAATCTTCGCTATGCCTTCAAAATTTTCAGAACATTGATGAGTTGGAAATTATTTTACGACGTCTGGAAAAAGGTCGTCTTCATGCTCAACGCTATGATGCTAGACCAAATAGGAGCCTTCTTGAACCTTTCTCGCGTATAAACCAAGAGTGAAGAGAGAAAACTTTAAAATTTCAACAGTGGAATCTTCAAAAATCTCTGATAGGAAAGGTCATCAATCTGAAAAACCGAAGGCTTCTTGTACCTAATGGAATTGCATAAAGACTGACCATGTATATGCAGATTGCTTCAAACCAAAAACAGTATTCTGATATGGGTGTTGCAAAGAGAATACGATAAAGTCAAAATGTACTTCCTGCAAATCCAAGACTACAGAAAGTAATTCGGAAAACTTTCAAGCAGAGCGTCAGACATCCGGCTACCGTTCCGCACAATGCAAACCCAAGACCGATTAAATCCGGATAACACTGCTGAACACAAACGTGTAAATATTAACTCCCTTTTAATATTCCATGAAGAATATGTTAGGCCCTATCTAAGAGTAAATATTGGTGGTTCAGAAGTTGTAGGCCTGTTGGATTCCGGAGCGAATAGGACTTTGATTGGCGATAAGACCCGAAGAATGTTAGAAATTTCAGGTTATGACACCAATTCTTCAAACATTACTCAAGCTACTACAGCGGATGGATCAAGATGTTCCATAGAAGGGGCCATAGATATGCCAATTCAAGTGGAAGGAAGAACTTCAGTCATGAAAGTTCTGTATTTACCAAGAACCTCTGTCTCTTTGATACTCGGTGCAGATATGCAGAAACTTTTTGGAATCATGCTTGATTTTTCTATGGGTAGGTGGTATTTTTCAGACCAATTAAAAATTACAAAGAGTAAAGATTGTTATGTGGCTAGTTGTGATGCTGGTGGACTTAGCTCCAAGCGCCCTGCCATCCATTCTCGAGAACACTCTACAACACTTACTCAAGAACAAGAACTTCAGATGTCTTCTCTGATAGGAAAATAATATCCTCGTATGAAGAATAAATTTGGATGTACTTCTTTCGTAGAACATGGTATCGACACAGGAGATGCCGCCCCAGTCAAGCAGCGTTGCTGTACAGTTTCACCCAACGTCCAACGCCATAATGATAAGGAATTAGAAGAGATGCTATAACATGACATTATAGAGCACAGTACGGGCGGGTGGTCTTCACCAGTAGTATTAGTGAGGAAAAGTGATAACGCTTACCGCTTCTGCGTCGATTACCGTAAACTTAATGCCTTGACAAAGAAAGATGCATACCCCATACCTTATGTCAACCAAATAATAAATCAACATCGGGATGCGAGTTACTTGAGCAGTATCGATACAAAGTCGGCCTATTGGTAAATCAAAATTTCTCAGGACTCAAGGGAAAAACTTGCATTTATAATCCCCGGTCGAGGACTCTATCACTTCAAGAGGATGCCATTTGGTCTCACCAACGTTCCAGCTACGTGGCAGCGGTTAATTGATCAAATTGTAGGACTTAAATTAGAACCTTCAGTCTTTGTATTCTTAGATGACATCATAATCGTCACTTCAAATTTCTCTGAACACATCAACGTTCTTTCTGAAGTTTTTGAACGACTTATTTTTGCAGGCTTAACAATTAATAAAGAGAAAACCCAGTTATGCAGAGCTGAGCTGAATTACTTAGGTCATAAGGTTGATTTCGGAGGTCTTCATGTCGACCCTCACAAGGTTTCAGCTTATCAGATATCCCATCACAATCTTCAAAGAAAGCAGTTAAAAGTTTTATTGGAGCAACATCTTGGTACAGGAGATTCATACCTGATTATGCAGCAAAAATTGCCCCTTTAACCAAACTATTACACAAGAATGTACACTTCAAGTTAAATAATCATGCTGAGTTTTCTTTCCGGAACATCAAGCAACTACTAATTGATGCACCAGTTCTATCGTGTCCCAAATTTGATCTGTCCTTTGAATTGCATTGTGATGCTTCTGATGAAGAGATTGGATCAGTTCTTACTCGAACTTACGAAGATGGAGAACATGTCATCTCATATGCTAGTCACAATCTCAATCGTGCCGAAAAACACTATAGCACTACTGAGAAAGAATGTTTAGCGGTGATTTGGGGTATAGAGCATTATAGGATATATTTGGAAAGTGCTAGATTTACAGTGTTTTCAGACCACCATAGCCTTATTTGGTCGGCAAACTTTAAGGATTCTAGAGGCCGTTTAACCAGATGGGCTGTACGCCTACAAGCTTTTGATTTTGAGTTGAAACACAATATCCTCATTTTTGCAGTTAGAAGCTGCAACACGCAACACACCTGCAAATTCAGTTTCCAGTGACCTTGAAGAGTGTGGCGTTTGAGGGGAGGTAGAGAGGGGAAGGACCAATAGGCGCGAAGCTTTTACAGTTTGGCGGTTATTTGGGCGCGTCGCGTGGTTTCGTGGGTGTATTAAATGATATGACAACGGCATGTGGTGTAAAACCGTGTATGTGTTGGTTTTTATTATATAGGTTGTGAAGAACTCAGCAGATATTTGGAAATGAAAAAGAGTGAAACACCCAAAACGTAAGTAGGTTGTCTACCAACTACTGTTAAGAAGAGTATTTCTTTGTCTAACCTGTTAGCTCAAAGATTCAAAGATTTTATTAAGCCATTCATTTAAGTTCCAATATTAATCTTATGGAGAAAGGAGAATTGAATGAATCATTAGACAGCAGTTGTAAAAACAACTGCTAGAAAATTAGGAAGAACAGATGTTTTAGTTCTAAAATGTATTTAAGCTTTTTGGGTCCAGATCAACTGAAATTTTGATCGAATTTCGATCAGGGGGCCCATTAGTGCGGTTTGACCGTTTCCCCCTGTCTAGCAAAGCAACACGACACCACAACTCAGCTATCCTCAGGAAACAAGAGATGAAAAATCACCACGAGACCGTCGAGTCAGCGACGCGACCCCGAGACTAATCGATCAGCTGTTTTTCAACACGGGATCAAAAAAGATAAGAAAAAAGATTAAAAAAAAAAATTTAAATTAGCATTTTATTTGAAGGCATTTTATAGCCTCCAAGAATTAACTGGTGATTAAGATTTTTCTTTGAAGTCGGTGGGATTTGACCAGGCCATCTCTTTTGTGATCCGACAGAGTTATTTATTTATTTCTTGAATTGCTTTCTGGTTGTATATTATTTATTTTATTCGTAATTTTTTGGCTCAAGTTTTCCAATTGTTTAAAGTTTCACAGATGATTTGTATGATTTAGCAGTGTTTTTTATTTAGTTATTTTCTTATACATAAATCTGTATAGTTATACTTTTTATGAATTAATATTATTGGGCGCTTGTCATGGAATAATTTAATTGTATTGTATTCTGGCAATAAACTCTAATTTCATTAATATAGATTGGGGTTTTATTTTCTTTTTGTTCGTTAAAGAAAGAGGGGAGTGCAACGAAGTGCCAAGAAAATGCTCCTCGTAGAGGGAAATCACAGGTAACAGGTACACAAAGCGCTGGGAGATCCACTGAGAGAAATTTCCGGAGGAAAAGTGCCCAGAGAAAAGTGCAGAGGAAAAAGTGCCAGTACTTTTGCCGGGGAGCTTGGTACTGAGGACTTCCACCCACCCATCGAGCACCAATCCTGGAATGGGATTTGTCATGGTGGAAGCTCCATATGGTCTGGAAACATGTTATTCCAGCTCCCTAGTTGACGGACACTAATTTCCCCGTTCACAGGAAGTGGACTTGTTCCTGGAACTTTTATCAAGATTGGAACATCTTGCTGGCTGGCTTGACAGAAGTCATATACACTGTGCTTGGTAACAGTGGCCTGAATTGTTTCCGAACCGGTGAAAAAGAAATCATAATTAAATGAAAACACAAAAGTGGACCGATGACGATCAGTCATGTTGGGGTCGGGAGGATTGCTAATCGATCACATGGGTGATGACTGCCGTGTAAGCGCCTACTTTGAACGGTTTGTTGGTTGGCGTGCACAGTGCAAGAGAGGATGGCTCAGCTCAGAATTTAGCTTTGTGGAGGGAGAATCGGTATTTTAATATAGTTTTTACTTTCATTTAACCAGGTGACTTGTACCGTAGATATTAAGATTGATACTTTGGTGGGTGGATAGGAAAGTCATATGGGTATAATAAAACTTATACAGGATGTCCGGTAAAAAGTTATGATTTATTTCCTGCAATTAAAAACTAATCCTAACTCCACTTTGTTTATCATCTGTACGACAAACAAACCTAGTGTAAAATAAACGTGTCATTGGTAGAAGAGATTCGACTAGTTGGCATTGTGGTACACAAAGAAATCTTCACTCAAGCTATAGAGCAAGAAAAAACCTGTTTCGTTACACTCATAATAATATGTGAGAAGCGTCAAAACTCACTTTTTGACAGTAAAATTAATTTATGTTATGAACATATACAACAAAGTGAACATCGGCGGATGGAAACAACAAGGAAAACGTCAATCTAAATTATCATTGCTGCCCCATGCCTATGAACAAAGTATCTCAAAACTGGGTGATAAAATTTACCAAGTGTTTCTGGATGTAAACCGAATTAAATAATAAAATACAACATGTTTCTATGTTTCATTTGTTTCAGACCAAATGAATGGATATATATTTTTACAAGTACTAAAAGTGACGTACTAAAAAGCAGAATCAAAGTTATAAAAAACTTAAATTCTTATAAATTTAACACTAAAATATTTAAACTTTTATGAATTAAAACAGTTTCTAAAATCAGTGGTTTAAAATTAGAATTATTTTAAGCAACTATATCTAAATATGGCAAAAACTATTATAAAATCGTCGTAATTGCATGATTGCATTTACACTAAACTTATTTAATACGCTAAAGGTTTTTTTTAACTTTTCCTATAATTTTCAACCAGTTTTCAAATTTTAGTTGTCATTGGATAGGGCTTGGTCTGTAGTTGTTTCCGCCAAAAATTTATGAAAAACGGACCTAAAATAAAAGCCGAATTCATCATTGAATTTTCATATTAGAATAAGGTTTTCATATTAGAATTTTCATATTGGAATTGAATTGGGCATTTTAAACATCAGTCAATGTAAGCTTGTAAATAAGTGTAGTTTTGGGTGCTTATTGATGTTAACATGTTATAAAGATGTAAAAAACATAAAATTATTAATTAAGTATTAGAATCAGGAAGAATTTTACACCAGATTGTTCACAATGAAACAACAGGAAGTGATTGTTAAGCACTTCCTGTTGACTCAACAAGAGGTCAGACAGTTCAATAAACGGCAATTCTGCAACCATGCAGAGTTGCTAAAACAATTGCTGATCCCCACCTCAGCCTATCACAAACAAAGCAGAACAAAAGTTTACAAAATTTTGAATATGATTGGCCAGTAGGCGGAGACAAGGAAAAGGAAATTTGGGGGAAAAGCTCCGAGCAAGAGGAAGGGGGGAAAAAGGAAGGTTAGAGTGAAACAGGACGGCGACTGATTAGGAGGTAGTTGGGGAACCAGGAGATTTAGGAGTTTCTGGACAAGTCAATAACTTCCAGACTTCAGTCACAGGCCCCAACCATCCACCCATCGTCACCTCCTAGACACCCTCACACACCCTGGGAGCACGTGGTCCAACACAACCGAGCAAGGACCGTGGAAAGGACACCAAGGAGCCTGCCCAAGGACTGCCCGAGGACCCTGCCCAAGGACCCCCAAGGAGCCTGACGAAGGACCGCCCAAGGAGACTGCCCAAGGACCGCCCGAGGACCCTGCCCAAGGACCCCCAAGGAGCCTGCCCAAGGACTGCTCTGGGACTTCATCCGGAGCCAGAGCGAGGACCATCCCAAGGGAGCTACTGACTGCAGATCAAAGAAAGACTGTGCGGGAACCCTGGGAATGTCAGACTCCAAATTTTGATAGGACATCACCATTAAAGTTTTGAATAAAATTATAAAATAAATATAATAAAGCTTAACTTCTTTTCAAATTAAAATTATAAAATGTATTAAATATAGCTTAACTTCATTTCATTTCGAAACAAGTAACTTGCTTGAGACAAGTTGAAATCTTCATCAAAGTAATGAAGTTTAAAGGGGAGATTTGTAAATATAATATGTCTTTAAATGTGTGATATGTTTCCTTTTATTTAAACTTATGTATAAAGGTATGGGTTGAATAACATCAATTACAACAATTTGGATTAACTATAATTTAAATCAAACCTGATTGTAGGATGATTAGTATTTAGTTTAGTTATGAATGGAACAGTGCTCCAAGTGAAGAATAGACTGTGAGAAGTGTGTCCATCTATTTTGAACTTTATTTAATCACAATTATTTGTATATTCATTTTCAATGTTATATGTGTAATATAGGTATCTTTGCACCCTTCACTGTGTCGATTCAATTATCCCTGTAATTTACCTCTCACAGATAGAAGCGAGTTGCCAATATTTGAATATCAATAGCAAGTACAAAGCTTTACATGGTGAATTGGCGCCAAAGATTTGATTTAGTGTGGAAAAAAAACTAGTAACTAGACTTGATAAAAAAAAATCCAAAAAGCTATATTACTATACAGTTAGTAAATTGCTATAGGTAGTTAGATATGAAATGAATAACAGCCTTGAAGAACTAAACACTAAAACTTTGTCTACAGACATATATAGAGTTAGTAAAGAACAACTGCAGAATATTTTAACTCTTTTTAACATAAAATACAGGGAGGATGATGTTGTAGCTGATTTGAGACCTATAGTAGCAGATCTTAAAGCATTTTTAAAAACAATTTAACTGAGGAAAAGAAATTAGTATTGAGAAAATTGTTAGATAGGAAAATCAACTTAAAAGAGGGGGAGTTAGCTAAGTACCCAGGGTTAATGCGTATAAGTCACTTTATTCAAGAGTAGTGTGTTTTGGTTACCGCTGGCTCAGGTCAGCAACCCCGGAAGCCATGCGCCGGGGCACACAGCTTCCGGTCGGTTAGAGAATGTATTAGAGGAGGGGGAGGTACGCATAAATTAAAAGTTAGTTCAAAATTGAAATTCAATTTGATAAGTGGGTTACGGAAAGTATGTCAAGGTCATCCCGAGTAAGTTTTAAAAAAGCCTATCCCGCTACCACAGGAAATAGTTCTGAGAGTCGAACTACCCGGTGATAGCGGGATAGGCGGATTCAATTTTCTTTGAACTTTATTCGTAAAAAAAAAGAACAGATACAATCAATGTGCAAAAACAAATACAATCAATGTGCAATACAGGTTGAATTCTTGTGATGAAACACGGAGTTGTAAAAGCAAACGCCGACGACGAGGATGAGGTAGAGGCAGAGTCCCCAGATGACGTACTTGACGAGCTTGAAGAAACGGAATACCTCGAGTTGGTTTTGCCGTTCCAATTCCAATCGTTTAATTTCCAATTTCAATTTTTCTTCTTTCATCTTTTCCTCTTCCATCCTTGTGACGAAGGAAACTTCATCCATCATATCCATCATTAGTGTTGTTATTTGGTGTTTGAAATTTGGAAGCAAGTGATGTCGATAGTTCAAATGTTGGAGACGAAATGAGAAATTAAAGCGAGGAACGTTAGTTAAACGAAGAAGCGGTGGGGGGAATTTAATTACACCGAAGCGGTGGGGGAGTTGATTTACAACGAAGTGGTGGGGGAAGGAGGTTGCTCACCATTTGTTTCCGTACTTGCTGTCGTCGTGTCTGATTGTGGAGGTGTTAGCGGAGTAAGATTTAGCAAACTATCTTCATCAGAACTGTCAACCTTATCACAAATAGGACAGGCGTAAGTTATTTCCAGACTCATTTTAACAGTGTTGAATTTACTAACAATTTCGTGTAAAGTATTAAATATCTCTTGCAAATCTTCTTTAGAATTTACTTCGAAACTAGAATTCATTCGTGCCAACGGAGAGTTGTTCATCGTGCGAGAGTCGGTGAGTGAATGAAGATCGGTGTTTAGGAAGGAGGCCTATTTTTCGGTGAGCATGAGCTTGTTATTAAGTAAATAGCTAAGTTCCTCTTCTTCGTCTTTCAATTCAAATATCTTAGCTGAAGTAGTAGCCCTTGTTTCGTCTTCACTCGATGACGAAGAAAATCGAAACACCCTAGCTGAAGTAGTCGTTGTTTCGTCCTCACTCGATGATGAAGAATATTCACGAGGACGTAAATAATGAACATCAAGTCTGATCCATCTCATAGGATATCTATCCATGACAGAGAGCAAATTTTGAAATATTTCCTCCAACTCTTCCCTGTCAGTTATTATATGTTGAAACTTGACGAAAGGCGATCCCATGTTGTTAGTCGGAGTGTTGAAAGTGAAATAATTTCAAAGGTGGATTCAATAAGATACAAAATTTAAACAAATGGTGGGGGGAAATCTAAAAGACTTATGGTAGGGGGAAATCTAAAAAACTAATGGTGGGGGAAAGCTCAAGGTCATCCAATTGAAGTTTTAAAAAATAGTGTAAAACCGAACTTACACATTTGATGGTTCTACAGGATCGGAATACCAATCTGATCTGTATTTACATCTCATTATCATATGTGTACAAAAATCATTTTGATGAGACATGGTGCGTTGACAATGAGCTAGATCGAGAGGATGAAATTTGAAACATCTTTGAGGACAGCATGTATGAAAATATCTTGATTTGTAAAATTTGAAGGTTCGCAATTCTGGTGGCGGTAGTTGTTTTGTTTTGCACTTGCAGTAACAAGATCCAAAGAATTCACATTTAGTGCAAGCTAACCCGTCCACCATCATTGGTCCTAAATCTGTACATTGTTGTTCACAACAGTAACGGGGTTCGTATTTGTATTTTTGTTCTTCCATGTTGACGCTGCTGTGTCCAGTGAAAGAATAAGAGCTTATAGTGTTGAATAGCGAGTTTTATGTACTACAAAAAGTGGTGGGGGGTAATTTCAAGGTCATCCAAACGAAGTTTTAAAAAATTATACCTTACTAATGTAAGGAATGTTGATACTTAAGAAGTTTATTTCTTTTTATCTTCTTCAGACTTTGTCTGTTTGTTTTCTTCAGACCTTTTCTCTCTCTCCGCTTTAGCCATAGCGATAAGTTCTTCAGTTGATAGTGGATGTACTTCAGGAAATTTCAAAATTAACTTAGCTTGATATCCTTCTTTAGTTAATATTTCTAAATCTTCAGTCATTTGTTCAACTGTATTGTAATCTTTTCCATAGATTTTTCCATCAAGTTCAATCATCATTCTGTATAACATCTTTAAAAATTAGGTGTTGACGCAGCGACAGTCGGGAAGCGAATGATTAGTTTTTACAAAATATCACCCCACTTGACGTTGATCACGTGATTCCTTAGTTCTATTTGTTAAAAGTTATTTAACATTGGTAATACTTGTGGAACTTGATGTTATGTTGACCAGTCGGCGATGAAGATGTTGTAGGTTGTGTAGAAAGAAATACTTCATCATCGCAATATTTTGTTTTAGTAAACATCCTTATATTAGTAGCACTAACATCAACAGTTAAATGATAACCACCGGTAAGTAAAACTCGCATTTCGTTTGTTAAATCTTCAAGTTGTTCAAAACTTGTAATGGTGTTGGTATCGTAAGATGCACACTTAACCTTTAGGGACATGTTGAAGTTTTGTATTTAGTGATAGAGAGCGAGATGCGTACGGTACGAAAGGTAGTCGTAGACTGATGAATTTCACAAGTTAATTTTCACTTTTATTATCACACAAAATTGGGTCAAGGTCATCCCGTGGAATTTTTAAAAAAGCAACATATTGCTATGTATAAAGACATAACAATATGTTGCTTCTTTTATTTTTTCTTTTCTGTTTTATATTATCTTTATTGAGAAACCATTACAAACACATATATTTACAATACTATGTACAAACTAATTAGTAGAAGGTGTTACATGAATAGTTAGTTCAGTTGAGTTGTTTCCACTCGGTCCGTGTGAAACCAAATAGAGTGCGCCGGGTTGAATAACACGAAGATCTTCATTCTGTAGAAGTTGTACGAATCGTTTCGGTAGGAATATCTGAAACTTCGGTTCGTCACCAACTGTATACGGCGCCTCGCTCAATGTGCAATTAATAGCATCGCCCACTGAAGTGTCCATCTTCTTGATTGTATGTATGATATAATGTTTTTCTTCTTTTAGTTCCGAACATCTCTTCGTTGGTAAGATTGTTGACTTCGAATGAGCGTTGAATTGATCAACCAAATTCTGAAGGAAGTTCTGCGATGCCATCTTAATGTTATTGTTAATCTTGTTGTTAATAATAATGTCCGTCGGAGATGTTGTCTCTTCGGAGGTTCGAGTAATACTCATGCTGCGTTATGGTAGCGCTCTCGCTTTTATTGTCGATGTTACCCCCACCATTCTGTTGAAGGAAATTATTCAGGCGGTAAGCATTCTTCAAAGCGCACTGTGACCTTCGATGTTTAAAACTCTTTGATGAAATACAAAGTTCATTAAAGTAGCATTGGAAATCTCTATCCATCTTTGCATTAATCACTTCGTTAGTTGTAAATGATTGTATCCAATTAGCTTTTTCCAATCCCCTTGTGTAGATAGTTTTGAATTCTTTGCAATAATGATTCATAATGTGCGGCATCATGTTATAATTAATAAAACCTTCATCCCATCTTAAGTTGTGAAAATGTTTGTTCAACCATTTGTTTGTAACTTTCGCTTTAGTTGTTAGTCTACTGAATGGTAATGGAGGTTTAAATAAGTAATGATAAACTACAGATGTGTTCATATCCAAAATTACTAATTCTTTGATAATAAAGTTTCCATCATTACCTCGAAAAGCTTGAAATTCAATTATACCTCTTTTAACATCCATTAAATGTGGCGTATTAGAAAACGAAACCCGTTTGTTCATGATGAAGTCTCATCAGCAACTGACTACATACACGATTGTTCTTCTTTAACTTCTTGCGCTTCTTCGTCGATATTAAAGTTGGTGTGATAGTTGTTCAATTGTCTCCACATATCCACTTCTTGAGGTATTCGATTAAAAATAGAAGTATCCACAGGACCGTATAAAAGTGGAACGAAAGGTTGTCTGTCCAATGTATCGATTAGATAGTCTTTGATTATTGCACTTGAAAATATTAGTTGTTTTAAATATCTGGTGACGGGACCGGTAGTACAACTTAAAGTGTAAAATTCTTCTTTTGTCAAATGTAATTTTACATCATGTCTAGTTAAATCTCTGAAGCGAACGATATGTCCTCCACGATGTTTGACTATATCAACTTCAATATTTGATTCTAATAAACTTAATCTTGTTCTTCTTCCAAATGTGTTGTTACTTAAATAACATTCCAAAAGATGTAGATGTTTCATAAATGATTCCCAAGAAGTTTCAGTAAATGAAACCATTTTATTTCCATGATTTAAAATAACAATCGGTGAGTAATCCAATGTTTTTAAAATTCCAACTGATATATTTTTCGTCATGCATGCAGAAATGGGGTAGAAAATTCGAAGAAATACTTCTGTTAAAATATTTGTTGTAATGTTAACTTCAATCTTCTTTCTTTTTACTTCTTTTTCAACCTCTTCTTTTTCTTCTTCTTTCTTCTTATGTTTGTTAAACTTGAGGAATTCATCCATTTCTCGTTCAACTTGTTTTTCTATATCAGAACTATTATCATCATCAACCAGAGGTGTATTTTCTTCTCCGTTAGTAGAACTCATCTTGCGAACGATGCTTCCCATACGACGGTCGAAGATATAATGAAATTTCTACTCATTATTTTCTCTCTTTTATGTTTTTTGTTAAATCTTAAACTTTATACAATTACGTTGTACTAATTCTTCTTAAAGTACATTCTTCACAATTCCGGTTAGCGGTGTGTAAGTAACTATTTTATCGTGTAAAATTAAGCAGTATGCCGAAGTTCCATCCGCTACTGGTTCTTCAAATTCCATTTCAATTTTTATATCCACACTTGATGATTTTACCGATTCATTCTGTTTCGAACAATCGATTACAATTATCGGAGCCTTGGAATAATACTGGTCAGGTGATAATAGCGGTGTATTAGTTTTTCCATAATATGACGATTGAAATCTTGCATACATATCGTATAAAATGGAAAAACGTTTTTTGCTGAACATGACATTTAAATTGTCATATGGAAAGAATTGAGAATTTAGGAAAACCTTACAATTCTTTATTTTACAGTGATCAAATTGACCAGCATTTGCAGTGATAACATCTTTTCGCTTAGTTTGAAAACCAAGTATTATATACCTTGCTCGTTCCAAGTAAGTTGATGTCTTGACGGTCCATGTTTGTCGTTCTGTCTGAGGTAGTGTAGGATATTCATGGAATTCCCAACTTCGGAATGGCATTACAATATCACGGTCAGATTTTAACTTCCTCAATAATACGATTCTATGTTCATCGGCCAATCTTACATGAGGTACTCTCCACACAACTTTATCCAACTGTAGTTGCCATTCTAGTTTATCTTCTGTAGTTGCAGGTTCTGCAAGTATCAAGTCCTTGTTAGTTGAAGATCTCAGTAATACCAACTCTTGTTTGACATTTATTATTACTCGTTTGTAATCTTCAGCAAATCCCAAAAGCAATCGTAAAGGTACATGAAAATCAAAGTGACCGTTGGAAGCTGGTGTTATAGTGTCTTTATCAGGGGCAACCCATCCGGCGGTGACTATTGAATTTTTCTCATGCGGTGTTAATGATGTTAATCCTTTCAATGTCGTTGTTATACCAACCTTTTTTGTTGAATCAACCGTAACCCCTGATATTTCATATCTTATTTCATCAAAAAGGTATGCCATCGGGTTATTTATAAAAGGAACCGTTGAAGCAGTTTTTCCATCCAATTTAAGTACTCGTCCTTCAATGTACAAATAACTTTCGCACGGTAACGTGTAAATATCTTGTTGTTGAATGGGAATCCTTATTTCATCGTTATTGTTTAATTTTGATGAAGTGTAAGGGTTGTGCGTGTGATATTCCTTCTCCCATAGTGTTTCGTCGAATGTCGGTCCTTGAGATATATCCAGGATATCCATCGTTGTTAAGTTTCAATCCAATCTTCTGTAGAAAACGAATGTTGTCCGATGTTAACTCTTCCAATGTCGAGGAGCTACTGAGCTCCCGACCCTTCCGTTGCGGTTTAAATGTTAATCCCATGTCGACTTTTATGTTGCCGCTCTGATGTGTAACCGTATAGTAATTGTTTCTCCTCTAAAGTCAACACTAACACCGTCTTGATCCAATATGTTCAGTACGATGTCTGAAATGAAACTGGTGTTTAACGGTAGGTATATTAAGTTTTGTGGCTTTTCAACAATTTTAAAACCGGGAGCTACTGTTGGATAAAATGTATGTAAAATAT
>CM061531.1:5497910-5523918 GCA_030545055.2 Neoaliturus tenellus
TAACTCTCTCGTGTACATTCTTCAGCTCTCCCAAACGGTTGTGATTTTGTTCTCTTGTGTCAACAGCTCTAACATTTTCTTCAAAGGGTTGTATTATTTCACGTCCAAAGACTAAGCTTGCTGGAGTATAGCCTGTGACCTCGCTTCTTGCAGTTTGAAGCGCGTATGCGAGTTTAAAAGGCAGTCATCCCATTTTTTGTGGAACTCCCCAACATATGACCTAATCATGGTGATTTTCTGTTGTACCTCTCAGTTGGGTTTGCCTGAGCGTGCCCTCTTGCATTGAAAAACATTTTGACGTTATAAAAGGTACACAAAGTCCTTGTGGATTCACCATGAATTCAGGTTCATTGTCAGAAATTAGAGCGCGGGGTATTCCAAAGACTAAGAAGATTCCTTCTTCTAAATGTTGATAGATTATTTTTGAAGATAGAGATCTCAGTGGAAAGAGTATTGTGAATTTAGAGAATAGATCAGTCGTGACTAAGATGTACTTAAATTCTCTTGAAGTCCGTGGAAGTGGTCCTATGACATTATCTTATATAATTTCAAATGGAGATGACGGAAGGCGAGGGTTTCTTATAAGTCTAGAAGTGTTTTTTTCTTTTTTTTGTTCAGTCTTTGAAGCTTGGCAGATGATGCAGTTTCTCACATACAAAGCTATATCCGCTTTCATTTTTGGCCAAAAGTACAGTTGAGATGCACGATGATACGTCTTATAAAAACCAAGATGACCTGCAGAAGGTTCATTGTGATATTCATGGTACACTTGCTGTCTAGACTATTTAGGTACAACGAGTTTCCATTCAAATCGGTGATCGGCTTCCGGTTGTCTGGGCTTGATGTATTTGTAGAGGTTGTTTCCTCTTATCTGCCAAGAGGGATAATGAGACATGTTTATCCCTTTTTTTAACCCCTGCATTTTTTTAGACATTTCTGAATGAGTTGAGAAATTTTTATACATCTTCTGGAACCACTGATCTTTAACATCTCGTTCAATTTCAATGAGAGCTAAGTCAATTTCCTCTTCTTGCGCTACCTTTATGGCTGTTTTGGACAATAAATCAGCAACGGCGTTGTCCTTTCCTTTTCTGTGTTTCAACTCAAAATCAAAAGGTTGTAGGCGTACAGCCCATCTGGATAAACGCCCTCTAGGATCCTTAAGGTTTGCCAACCAAATAAGGCTTTGGTGGTCTGAAAACACTGTAAATCTAGCACTTTCCAAATATATCCTATAATGCTCTATACCCCAAATCACCGCTAAACATTCTTTCTCAGTAGTGCAATAGTGTTTTTCGGCACGATTGAGATTGTGACTAGCATATGAGATGACATGTTCTTCATTTTCGTAAGTTTGAGTGAGAACTGCTGCAATCCCTTCATCAGAAGCATCACAATGCACTTCAAAGGGCAGATAAAAAAGAGATGGGATAAAAAGTACTATCACTTACTTTATAGCAAATCAGATGATTCACCTGCTGCTGAATCATCTGCTTGTATGAGGACCTATGAGTTAACTGCGCCTTCTGTTGACTTGTAATGAATTTCCATCACTGAAGCTGAAACAAAAAATGTCAAAAGATTGTAATATACTATTAAGCAAACAATTTGATTGGGTGTCCAAATTTGGGGAATGATGCAACTCTCAAGGCCTCAAGCGTCACTAAAATGGGGAATCATTTTACGAAACTAATAGTCTTATACGTTGCTATCATTGGCGTCATTTATAGTGCAAGGGGAGTCACCTGGGAGGCCAACTTTTGTATTAATTTTTTTTAGTAACTAACCCAATATACTAAACATTGAAACTTTTTTGTTAAAATTTTTCGCAACAACGTTAGAATACCGCGAGGGAAGGAATACGCAAAAACCCTTATGGATATCCAAAATATTCAAGGAAAGAACTTTTGAAAGAGATGGGATAATGTACTATCACTTACTTTATAGCAAAGTAGATGATTCACCAGCTGCTGAATCATCTGCTTGTATGAAGGCCTATATGTTAACTGCGCCCAATGAATTTCCATCACTGAAGCTGAAACAAAAAATGTCAAAAGATTGTAATATACTATTAAGCAAACAATTTGATTGGGTGTCCTGGCCCTCCCTGGGGGGGGGTCCCGGCCTCTCCTACACTTGTTGCCGCTCATGTATTCATCTAGTTGACGGTCTAGCTCCTACCTGGTGGATGGGTGGGTCCCGGCCTCTCCTAAACTTGTTGTCGCTCATGTATTCATCTAGTTGACGGTCTAGCTCCTCCCTGGGGAGGGGGGGTGGGGGGGGGGGTCGCGGCATCTCCTACACTTGTTACTGCTCATGTATTCATCTAGTTGACGGTCTAGCTCCTACCTGGGAGAGGGGGGGGGGGGTGGGGTGGGTCCCGGCCTCTCCTACACTTGTTACCGCTCATGTATTCATCTAGTTGACGGTCTGGCTCCTACCTGGTGGATGGGTGGGTCTCGGCCTCTCCTACACTTGTTACCGCTCATGTATTCATCTAGTTGACGGTCTATCTCCTCCCTGGTGGAGTAACTTGTACAGAGCCTTAAAACCCATTTATGCCCAAATTGTTTCTTGTGAATTGAATGCAAATATACCAGTTTTAACAGGTTTTATTCAATAAAAATTCAATAAAAGTAAAAAAATTGAAAAATGGGAAAATTACGTTAAATGAGTTTTACCAGTTTTTTACTTTTACGTTTTTCTCCATTTTAAAGTTAAAAAACGTTACGGTATTAGTAAAACTTTTATTATTTGAAAAGTATCAAACTTAAATTTTTCTGTTCTATTTATTTAGTAATTTATGTGCAACCCGATCATTGTAGCACATTAGATAAATTAATTTCTTAAAAGAACTCTAATGAAAAATCATCGTGAAAAATAAAACTTGAAAACAACGTTATGCATGAATTCCACTATTATATTACTTTTACATTTTATCATCTTTTTCAGGCAAAACAGTGTTTTCGATTTACATTACTTTTACATTTCTTTATGTTAAAATAACGGTATTTTACATTATGCGACAGCAATATGTTTTACCAATCATAGCTGTTTATAGTCCAACGTTGGCTTTGGTTGGAATTGCTGTCGATAACTACCCAACAATCAGTTCGTTTGCCCAACCGCGAAATTGCCAACCTTATAGAAAATCTTCCAACTGTAGGATTTCCAACAATAGTCCAACCTCAAAAATGCCAACCGACAATTTCCCTACTATCCCTACAATATTCCAACGTCGGCCCAACGATGTGTGCTACTATTGCGTATGGTTCAACACAGTGAAACTGTACAAAGTAGGAGAATCATCAGTAATCACCTCACACAAGTCAAATGTTGAAACAAAATTTTGTTCACACATTTTGTGTGAGCATTTGAGTGAGCAAATGTTTCTGGATTTGTTAATTTAACAAGTATCTCACACAAGTTCTCATACATGTGTCCCTGAGAACATGTATGAGACTCCTATGAGAACACATAAACTCCTAACAACCGTTAGGAGCTAGACCGTCAGCTGGATGGGTACATGGCCAGCTCCCACAGAGTCTTGGACCGAGACATGGAAACCTACATGAGCGGCAACAAGTGTAGGAGAAGGAAATTGATACGGAAGGACCGCTCTTCATAAAAATGTTAGATATTTTTGAATTAAAAAGTGTTCAGAAAACTAAATTTTTTATGAATAGTGTTTGATGTAACACTGTGTATAGTTTGTGAGTTATTTCTTCGCGCTCAGAAGTGTTTTTAGTAAATAGCCTTGTTTGGAAAATTTTCATTAACTTGTGTTTGCTTTATTTGAATTATTTCTGTACTCAATTAGTTTATTAGTTATAAGATAATTTTTTCCTATGGGTTTTTTTTCTACATAGAACACAAGGAATGTTTTCTACTTACTCAGAGCACACAAGTAATTTTTCAGCAACAATCTATTTTTATTATATAAAATACTTTATACACAAGCAATTGTAAAAAGAAGAAAACTCATGTAATACCAAACTATAATGTTAATCAATATGTGTGGGTAAATTTAAACCGTAAATCAAAGCAATCTGGAAATTATGTTGTAGGTCAAGTGATAGAAAAAATAAGTAAAACCATGTATCGAGTAAAAGTGTTGTCAGATGAAACTTGCCACAAAGTCCATGTAAATCAAATTAGGGAATATTACCTACCTAGGCAATATACCAAACCTAAACCTGAACCCACTCAGACTCCAACCAAAACACCTTCACCTAGAAAACCACCAAGGCATGCTTCGCTATCTCCCGTTAGTGATGGGAGAATCGAATACAGAATCGAATAGTATTTGAATACAACCCGAGTATTCAAAGATTCGAATACTTCAAAAGGAATTCGAATACTTTTAAAATGAATACAAGTCGCTGAGGCGGTCTACACGCTGCACTGCTGTATTCGTCACAGTTGAATACAGAGTACAGTAAAAAAGAATAATTCATTCAAAATATTAATAATGGTACATTCGAATTCAGGGTATTCATAAGAGCAAGGGGACTAACATAGTGACCTACTACCATCATACTGTATTTGAATTCGTTTGAATTGGATACTTTCTCTTGAGTAAATTAATTATTTAACATTTTAGTTTACATTTTAAGATATCCTGCCTGGTAAATTAATAACCCCTCTATTACTTTTTTAAAGTTAGTACTGTAGTACGAATAACAAAATTTGTTTTTTAGGTAAATAATAATAACAAATCTCAAATATAATTCGTAATAATCAACAAACACAATCGAATACTGAACAAACATTTATAAAATGTATTGAAAATTTATAAGTTTTTCGTAATATTAAACCTAAATGTTTATAAAAGTAGTAAAAAACACGTTGAAAATAGGAAAATATTAAAATAATTGTAACGAGGTGGCCCGTGCGCAAATTGCGCATTTAATGATTCTGTATGAGTGAAACTCACCTACAGTACGTGAATGTTGATTATGAAGTGACAGAGATCTATTTTTGTTTACTATCTGGCTTTTAAAATTCATCTAAAGGTAATCAGCTGTTAAATTACAATTCACATTAAAGAACTTGCAATAAAAAGTTGATCAACATTTTAAAGCACCCTCTAGAAATAAATCAAAGGCGAGGGGGGCGAAGCCCGAAACAATATGACCTTTTTAATTACGATTCGTCATTGCGGTATGTCCTAAGCTTTAAAATTACACCTCAATCTTAAAAATCGGTTCAGTAGGTCGAGAGAAATAGGGACGTAACAGACGAAACCCTTATAGAAATAAGAAGATAGATAACATTAACATTATTAACATTTGGCCTAACTAAAGACCTAGTGTTTGAATCATCCCAAGTGCATGCGCAACTAAAGTATACGAATTCAAAAGTATTCGAATACAGGCGTGTATTTGAATTTGGAGTATTCGATTCTTAAAAGTATTCGATCCTCCCATCACTATCTCCCGTGTATCCGCAAGCAGACAGTCACACAGTCTCAGATCACCTCCTGCTAGCCCACATCAAACATTAAGTCCACCTACTACTATTTCTTATGATCCACAGCAACAAATAAGCAGTGTAGGAAAGGGTAATAAAGCCTACAAAAAGGTTTACTTTTTCTGAGTTTGATTACTTTGTTTTTGAAATGTTTTATTTTTCATGTTTGAAGTTTATTTGTAACTTAATACCTTTTTTATTCCAAGATAAGTTACGATGTAATTAGCTGAGTTAATTATTTTATTGTGTTAACTTGTTTCATTGGTCCATTTGTACTTAACTTACACATGGAAGGGTAATTATGCATCAATGGTTGAAACCCCCTCCACCTCTCTACTGTAGGCTACATAAAGTATCAGATAGATAGGGCAGTCCAGTCTGGGTTGTCCACAGGCTAACATGTTTGTTCCTAGTGTTATCTGAACAAAGTTCAACTAATTGTCAGTTACAAAGTGTTTTATATTTCTTCCACATCATCCATCTCAAGATTACATTACTTTTTTAGGAAAAGATAGGACCCAGCTAACTCACCTGGAAAGTATTGATGAGCTTGATAGGGAAAAACACAAAAAATCTGTTAATTTTCGACTATAAGTGTAGTCTTCTTCAAACACAGAGAGTAAGTGTCAGTTAAACAATATTTGGGTGGATTTCTTGAGTCAGTAATGTAATGGTATTCTAATTCTCACCTCCTGAGTTGAGAATTATTGCAAGTTTCTTTGGGGAAAGATCTTACAGCTTTGGTTTGGAAGCAGTCATCAAACTCTAAATTGTGTTTTCAGCATGTTGAGCTGCCAGTTTAAGTTTATGAATTTTTGTATCGTGTCTTTGGCCATTCATTCTTTATAAGTGATTCGGTAGTAAGGCCTACATAATGGACTTGGCAGAGGTTATACTGGAGTTGATAAACTAGGTATACAATGCAGATGTCTGCTTGCAATATTGAGCGGAGCGACTATTTTTTAAATCAATAATAGCAAATATTTTATAGGTAATTAAAGTGAGCTCGTTCGCTACCCTCACTCGCCTTTTGGGTCAGCTCGTTCACTACGCCCACTCGCCGTCAAAGTTTAGCTCGATCGCTGCGCTCACTCGCCATTTGGGTCAATTTAGTTTGTTCGCTGTGCTCTCTCACCTTTTGGGTCAGCTCATTCGCTGCACACACTCGTCGCCAGATTTAGGTTGTTCGTTGCGCTTACTCGCCACAAATCTGTAATACTTTAATAATTTTTGAGTACACAGGTTTGCTGCGACGGTTTATTATATGTTTACAAAATATTAAATGGTGCGTCGTCCAAGATTTGCACCTTCTATAAACGTGGCATTTCATTCACGTACAACAAACCACTAAAATAAATAAAACAACTATTTCACATAAAACTACTACTGTATATTCACAAACAGCTGATAGTAACAGTCTGCAGTTAAATTTCATCCTTATAACAGCTGTATAATCAACACACTGTAAATAAACCAAATAAAATATTTCTCCTATTAAAATAACATGGCAACTTTAAAAGGGCAGAACCCTTATGTCCGATTTGGACCATTTCAGATTTATACCTTCCCATAGATGGTTACTATGACCGAGCAAAATTTCGTGAGGAACTCTTCAGCCGTTCAGGAGGAGTACTTGCAAATAAAAAGCCAGAGTGTAGTATAGGAGCTTCGCTCGCTCCGTTCAATTAGGTTTCGGTGCTAAAGGTTCGTTACCCTTGATAGGGTACTCATTGTGGTTTGAGCTGCTTGAAAAAATTTGGAATGATTTTACAGGTTTTACATTTAGTTTCATTGCAGGGAAATGAAGCAGATGGGGATTTTTATAAGCCACTGTTGAGGGGTCTAAGAGTTTGGGTCGTACAAGAAGATTAATCAGATTAAGAAGATTAATCAGATTGACGATAAACTATTGTTGGTGGTTCACTTAGGAGTGTTTTTGTTTGGCTTGAGCATTCCAGGATATTATAGCCAGTTTGTAGAGGGTGATTAGTTTTTTAAAGGGGTTGGGTGATGGTACGTGGTTATTTATTAGACTGACTGCGTCTTCTTCTGTTGTACCTTTCGGTTGGTTCTGGTTCTGGTTGAGACTGAGCTGCGGCAATTTGTCTGTTAAAATGCTTTAGGGTATCCCCGTTCAGTGAAGGCTTTGTGGGGCTGTCTATTGTAGTGGATCCTGTTTTCAGTTTCGGATATCAATCTATACCCTTGAAGAGCTAGGCTGTACGGTAGTGATACTTTTGTATTATTCGGTTGGCAGCTGGAGAAACGCAGATATTGTTGGTGGTTGGTTGGTTTCATGTAGATTGTTGTAGACGGGTTGCCATCATGGATTGATAGTTATCTTCCACTAGACATGTTTGTGATAAATCCAGTGAAGGTATAATGATGATGTCCATGTGCCAATAAGCAACATTGGGGATGTGTTGTCCGTCGGTCGACACTGGCTGTAGGACAGTGCGCCAACTTCTATAAAAACTTTGACGAGGGTAAGTTTATGGACCCTCGTGGTGCGGACACTGCGCCAGCTTTCGAGAGAGGTCGGAGAGTCGAAGGGGAAGGAGGGGCGGGAGAACGCTACCCCCAGCCTAGATCTGGTTCCAAGAATTTTCGACGCTTCGTTGCTCAGTCGAGCACAATAGCTGTATTTGGGATTCCAAGTTGCCGCTTGGATCTTGGTTTTCAATTACGAGTCTAGGCCTATTAAAAGTTCAATGGTGTATTAAAAAACTTTGAAATGAAAATAAAATAACACATAACTAACCTTTTGTATATGAACAATTGTTTCATGTTCAAAATTTTTATTATGTTTTTGGCAACGCACTAAATCACCCACCGTACCGTAAAATATGCAACTAGATTGGGTCGTGGCCTCTCTGAGAGATTTATGTATTGATAGGCAAGCACGTTTCTTTTCCTCTTTTTTCTCAGCTTGTGAGCATCTAACCTAACCTAACCTAACCTAACCTAACCGCATAAAAGCTGAAAAGGAAGTGATCCATATCCTTGCAAATCACTAATATACACAAAACCTTAGCCCCGGGTTCCGTGACTCATATCCGTGTCAACTTCCCCTATATTGTTTAGTCATGGGCACGGGGTACTTCTGAGAAACGCATTACACTGGGCCATCCGGCCCCTCTCCCAGCGTCGTCGTCTCTCTCCCCCAACCCCAACGCGGGTCTACCTGGCAACTGGCGCAGGCGCCGCGAGATGGATTTTGACATTTTTATGACCCCAACCGATAACGATGAGCTGGCGCAGTGTCCGTTTCCCGTCGACACTGGGGGATTTAGTTGTAAAACCCCGAAAGCACTCCTGCAACTCCAAATTCCCCAAGAGCATCCCGACAGACAACACTTCCCCAATTTCGCTTATCAGCTTACGAACCTCATCATTTAATTATCTTCGTTAGATGTTGTAAAATCTTAGTTTAATTCATGTCATCGAATAGTGCAACAGCAATAACGATGAATTCGTATGAATTCGATGGAACAAAAAATTAATATGAGCTTATTTTAGTATCATATCAAATGATGTTGACAAGAGAAAGCATTGTATTTTTACAAAATATCCAGGAAATATTAATTGAGAAATTTCTAGTTTTAGTGTATTATCAGTTCCCATTATATACAGTATCCATAAATTCCGCTATAGAGGCTCATTTTATGTATGATTTTTCAAAATATTTTAAGATTTTTACAGGTTTTGATAGATTAGAATACAGTCCCGTGCTTTTTTATACAAGCTATTCGCAATTTTTTTCTTGAAAAAAGCAACCCTTCAGGCGAACTCTCTTAGAGGATCGTAAAAATCTTTTACGATTTAAAAATGTCCAAAACTGTCGTACATTGTTGGTTCCGGTTCTAAAAACGCAGTTTTCTTTTTCTTTTTATTTAAAAAAATAAAATTTCTTTTGATTACAGTACATTCTTAATATACACACTGTATAAACTGATCATCCAATTCGTCAACTTTGATGGTGATTTTGTTGTTCTCATCCTAAAAAATCTTAGCAGCTACAATAGGCGTGAGATCGTCATTGAATTGTTCTTTCATTTAAACAAGAGGTAAATTATAAATAAAATAAAAAACAATAGCATGGAAGGAAGATTTTAAACGCGCCGTTTAGCCTTGAAGGTCGCAAGCGAAGGTTAAATGTTGCGAGAAGGAGGCAGCTCAATAACAATGAAGCGAGTTTATCGTCTCTATTGTTCTTTCATTGCTAACAACCAGCCTTAATGAAACTGGTAACTTTACTTTTAACCTCATCAAAGACTCCCTGCGTTCGCGGAAACCTGAAATGGAAACATTTAAATTTCAATACTGATAAGTCGGCTCTTTGTTTTATGCGATTCATTCCACGACCGCATTTCATTAATCCCTTAATTATTGTTGTTTGCTCCTCAAATCCGATTTTGAACCTGTTTTCAACAGCAATAAAACGTAATTCTGGATGGTTATCAAATTGTCATTTTTTTAGTGCTGTGTAATAAAGGTACACATGAATGAACACCACACAATTAAGACTTTTTTATACGGCATTGGAAACTTTCCATACAATTAATTTATGTAAAATGTTTAACAGTACAATTTTTTTGGGCTAATCTGCTAACCCAATGGTGAAAAAGTGTTGACAAATACCGGATGTAGTACCCTCAAAGCTGGTATAATTATACAGTACTAAAGGTATTACAATAACCATAATAATTCACTCCAGTTTAGATCGTGGCGAGAATCCTACGCATGAAAACTGGGTTACATTGACTCAAATTGAGTTATTTCGTTGGGGTACGCCAAAGTGTTAAAAAAGTTGTAAACACTATTGAAGTTATACAATTTTGATCCTTATTTTACGCATATTCCAACTATATGCATTATACTAATATTTCATTTAATATTAATCTAATAAATCGTTTTATATAGAGGTAGTACGCACAACCGGGTCGCTAAGCGAGAAATAGAGTTATTTCGTTAAGAGTCATCTTCACCCCTGTGCCAGTAGTCAGTGTTGCGCACTCGGCAATGTTAATCATACGGCTTTTAATGAAAAACATGGTATTTGATTCCCCTGTTTTGGACGCCGTTTTTCAACCAATTTTCTTTAAACTTGGTAAGTGTTTAGTTGAATAGTTATACTATGTCCCTCATACCTCGAAATTTTGAAAATTTAACAAATATTACTCTCTGTGACGTCGCAAAGTAGCTCGATTTTTCTTAGTAATATTTCAAAATTTAGTGAAATACTCCAAATTTCGAGGTATGAGGGACATAGTACAACTATTCAACTAAACACTTACCAAGTTTAAAGAAAATCGGTTGAAAAACGGCATTGTGAGCCTATTCTGACAGTCATCTGAGTTAACATTGCCGACTGCGCAACAATGGGCTACTGGCCCAGGGGTGAAGATGACTCTTAAGGCAAAATCAATTATTTAACTGGTGAAAGGTTTATCAAACTCATGTGGTTTTGATAAGCGTTTCATGCAGATTACAATGGTGTGTGTTTGGTGCGGATTAAAATGATTAAACGTCGATCCCCTAACACCTTCCAGATGCACACACCTTTCCCATCAAGGTCCTGAACACATTTTCTTATTAGACTCTCAGGGCTATTTATCCTCGTGTATGCCTATAAAAAGTATACAACTAATAGTGAATCCTTAATGATAACACAAGTTACGAGCAACCTCCGAGGGAATTTCCGAATTATAGTACTGTATAAAAGTGCTATGGGTACTTGTCCGTTATAGAAAAAACCCATTAAAAATCTTGTTTAGATTTGTTAGTTTGGATTAGGTCAAGTAGTATATCTATGTCAATATTGTTTCAGTCTTCTTTGTTATCACTTGTTTGACACAATGTGTCTGATTCGGTTGACACAGCGTTCATGATCAGTCTTGGTCTGTCGCTAACACACGTATGGCGTGTGTATTGATCAGTTTACACTGTATGAAGATTATATTTTGACGTACAGTAGTTTTTAATTTAAAATGAGTAGAAATATCGAATTCTCTGTGACAACCTGACCATGACCTCCCGTCTACATTGACAACTCAAGAATCCCACAAAACACTGAAGCTCGATATCTTGGAGTTCATTTGGACCAACGACTAACATGGAAAAACCACGTATCAACAATGAGAGCTGCTCTCAATGCGAGAACAAAACAACTCTACCGATTTCTACACTTCAACTCAAAATTACCTGTTAAATCAAAATTACGGTTGTACAAAACTCTTCTGAAACCAATATGGGCTTACGGAATTCAAATTTTTGGATCTGCAAAATTCTGTCACTTGAAGAAAATACAAGCTCAAAATCCTCCGTGTAATATCTGGCGCACCCTACTACGTTAGCAACAAAACTCTTCACGAAGACTTCATAATTAAGTTTGTCAACGAAGTTGCAAAAGAAACCTACCACAAATTTTTCATCAAACTCGACAGCCATTCTAATCCCTTAATCAGTGACTTGTTTACGTTAAGACTTCCTGGTGTAATTCGAAGACGATTACGAAGACAATGGAACAGAGACCTTTTGGACTAAGATCAAATTTACAGTTACCAATCAATCAAGAGTAAGACTACTGAGTTTTCAATGATATGTTTTAATTTATTCAAGTTATTGTGATTTAATTAGTATTCATCAAATTTGCTCGTTGTATATTGTTACAGTTGCAAATAAAAAAATTAAAGACAAAAAAAAAACCTGACCTAACCTAACCAAACCGTCAATGCACTCTCCTTTCCGACATTGCCGCCCTCTGTAGTACAGTTGAAAACGTATCAACATAAATGCCTTAAAGTTTTGCAAATATGTTACCAAAGGTCAGTACTTAATGGTAATATTTGATATTTAATTGTTTTTCACCACATAACAGAAGGTGGTGACCATAACAGGAGCGTTCTGTATGATAACAACTGCACCACCGCGATGTTGGTGGTGTTTGACGTACCGTGGTTGGGTGTGTGTGTTGTGGGGGGGGGGGGGCGATTGGCGGCAACATTTGGCGGGAACGTTCCGCCATGTTGACAGCTCCGCGGATCATCACGATGTCCCGCACTGCAGCGTATTGCTGATGACAGTCGACAATTGCCACATTACCTCGTTTACCCCGATAATATGTCAGTGACGATCACATCGGTTGAACAACGCCCACACGGATGCAAACAGTAATGGAGTAACACCGAGCAAATGTCGGGGCATAGACCTAAAGTATGCGTGGTATGTGAATACCAGCACTACTTTAAAGCCTTTTGTTGAGTTTTGTAGTTTGTATTAGATTACAGTTTTAAAATTCTAAATACTATAAATATATATTTGTAAAAAAAATAGAGGTATTCCCTCTTAAAACTATTAACAGGACCGTCTCTACCATTTAGGCCAACTAGGCGAACGTCTAGAGCGCCAAGGCCTTAGGAGGCGATATGGTGGCATGGAGCGAAGCCCTGACCTGGCCATGAGTCAAATTTTACAACAGTCAAATTGTATTGAAAAAGGCATTGGCGGGCCAGGGACATGGCATGTTTTTTATCTTATATCTCGTTTCATCTTCTTCCACTTTATTGTAATACTGTTTCCAATTTTCAGATGATGCCGGGAAAATTGCCAGGCTTTCCTATTCTGAGAGTCGCTTAGAAAATGTGTTCAAGACCTTGGTCGGAAAGGAACGGTGTGAGCATAATACCAACAGATGAGCTAGTTCATGGTGTGCTGTGGATTACTCCTGAGGAAATATTTGGTTGGTCACCATATTCAGGGGTAGGGTGCTGGCCTTCACACGTAGGGATAGGGGGACGTTCTTCACACGTAGGGGAAGGGCGCTGGTCTTCACACGTACGTAGGGGTAGGCAAGGTATTTAAAATATTCTACCAGGTAGCGGACATCAACAAATCCTAGTAGCGTCACTGGCACCGCTAGCTGTTTTAACCACAACAAACCATAACTCATCTAGGTCGAATTCAATAAAGATAATAAAGATGACGTCATCGTCACCACTTTCGGTAGGTCGTGTGCAGATGTCCGGTACTGCTAAGAGCTTCTAATTACCATGGGGGTTGGCTGCTGATCTTTACATGTACGGATAGTTTTAGAAATCTGCTCTTCTAATCGCATGTCCTTCACAACGTCTTCTATTTTGGAATTTTTCTAGGTAGAAGAGCGCTGTTGCCTTCTCCTCCCCTTTCCATTCTTCGCCTTCTGGCGTAGCCTTAAACTCTGCAAAAAGTTTAGAATGAGTTTTTTATTCAAGAATAATGAAAAAGTTTTTACTTTCTGTCTTGTTGGGAATGCTTTGCTCTTCACTGGTTTTCTCGAAAGGGTTTTCAACTCCTTTGTTCTTTAAACATTTCTCAATATTAATTTTCTCTGGTTCAAACGGATAAATTCCTGTGGTCTTGCAGCCATTTCTTACTACTTATGGAGTGGTCTTTTCCGTAAATATCTCTTTTAGCAAAGGATCAAAGGTTTTCCTTGTTTCCTGTTAAGGATACTGATCGATTCTCCACTTCCTAGTCGTTGCGGATCATCCTGCTTTGAGAGGATGAAAGACGCTGGGCATCTGCAAGTTGTACCAAATGAGTACTGTTGGGATGCAAAAAATCCATATTATTTGGTTTTCAGAGTAGAAAGTACTAACCTCTGGTGTCAAGTGTGACCTGTGTCCATCCACATACGGTATTATTGGTCTCTGAACATTATTCACATCCAATGTATCTAGAACTTATAGATTTCTTGTCCACATCAAAGTAGTTGCTAAAGTTGTGGAAAATATACTCAAAAAAGACACCAGAATTTATCCATCCACTTTCTGATAAGCCGATTGCCCTCCTATGTGGCTTTAAATAGGCAACTTCTTGAAGGGGATACGCTTGTAGGTGTCTCCATTTGCACAAAGCATCCCATTACTGTTTGTTATTTGCTCTTTCTCGTTGTCGGGACATTGTACTTAACGCCTTCTTTTTGACGAGGGTCCCGAATTTCCCTGTTCCCTGGGGCACAATGGAATTCTACTTTCATCGGCATTAAATATTCCATTTGAAGATTCCGTTACATCAAATATGTTTTCTTCTTTCATGCGAGAAGTTATTATTTTTTTAACAATCGTAGTACGCCTTCTTTCGTCACAGCTTCCCTGGCTTTTGTTAAGCTTTCTGCGTACTTTAGGGAAAGGGCAGGATGCCTTCTTAGGAAAGATTTATGTTTCGCCCGGCAAATGAACGGAGACTGCCGTCCACTCAAGTCCGAAGTTTTGTCGACCGATTGCAAAAACATCTGTTTCATGACCGGGAATCCTTAACGACAGAGCCCAAGTCGCCATTCCTATAGTAGGATTCACGAAAATAGTCCGATGAGGGTCGATGCATTGTTGCCAGATTTATTCTAAAACACATTTTTATACTGTATTACACATGGTAAACATAACAAAAATGACAACATTGCAGGGCGAGAGGGGGTGAGGGGGGACACAGCTGTTAAAATTTCCATCGGACTATTTTCGTGCATCTTACTATAGTAAATCTTCTTCTTCAGTTGACAACACTGTTCCGGGGCCCATTTCCTTCTGGGGCTTAGCCTTGAATTTTTCTTCCCAAAGTTGCTCTAGGGATATTGAAATTTTTTGAAGCTTTATTTACAGACCCTCCTCTTCTTACAGGTTCAATAGCCTTATTAATTTTTTTCGGAATAGAGAAAAAATTCATTTTTCAGGTTTAACTTGTACTTCGATACATTTTGTTAAACCCCTCGTAAATGAACACTGTTTTTAGATCCGTCTTGTAAAATTATTTATAATAGGACTTGAAAATAAAAATATTGAATCAGTCTAATATAAATACACAAGTTGTTGGAGTTCTATATTTATGCTTTTTGTTTGTTGCTCTTCATTGAAATAGACATTTAATTCAATGAGCACCCCTGAACATTACTAAATTTGGGATTTCAATAATGAACAGGGGGTTGCTCATAAATAAAAAAATAGCCATTTTATATCAGAATATTTTACGTCTCTGCTCATTTCCTTGTGATTTTTTATGAGTTCCTGATAGCATGAACTTTAATTTGAGTCTACACCCAACATTTACCGGTTTGTGAAACGCTCACTATTTCGCTCCTTATTTTTCACTTACATACTTAATGCAGTTCGCTAAACAGAGTGTCACCTTGTGTTCTATGTTAACTCTCTACAGCTGTTAAACCTGAATATCAATATCAATCAATGATTAAGTAATCAAATGCGAAAATTACGAATTTTTAAGGCTCGTAGGACCCTTCCGTTTGGATGGATGTACTTTTGTATACTCATATTCTCATGTACCAATGTACTTTTACTTAATACTTTACTTTATTTGAAACACCGACGCACTCTGTGGTGCGTATTTTAAGGTGAGTATGACTGAAGGGGTGAGTGTGATGATTGTGATGGATCAGATGAGGTGTAGCTTTGTTACTGACAAATATCAGCTGTTTCATTTGTCAGGATCATTAATTAATAGCCCAATGACCAAAGGCAACTGGGTCCAGTGTCGAAACATCAAAAAGCACTAACTTTTCTCAGGATCGAACCGGCTACCTTCAGATTCAAAGGCGAGCTCTTTAACCACTCAGCTACCCAGCCAGTTTTGAAACAATTTCACGCCGCGCTCTATCCAATGACATATAAATCATTAAAGTCTGTTGAAAATGGTCTTATACAAATAGGTAGATTATTGTTTTCCCAATAGTTCCGCATATTGTTGCGTTGTCATTTCTTGGTGTAATGGTTCGATACTGGACCTTGCTGCCATTGGTCATTGGGCTATTAACCAAGGGCGGCTTTATCTCTGTGTGAAAATGTCCCCCCTACATCATTTACAATGGTTTAACTCGGGCGCGTCTCTTTGACTCGTTTCTAACCTACACCATTTATTATACAGTATAGTCAATGCCTATAGGCCCTACAGATTAAACATAAAAGTTTGGGGTGGTAGGTTAATATAGTCACCTCTGTAAATTGACATTAAATTATGCAACTTATATTAACCACTTTAAAGAACCACATGTAAACAAAAGGAACAATTTTCAAACGTTAACCCTGATAAAAGTGTAGGCTTAGTGAAGTTCTAAAACAATGAGTTAATAGTATTGGTAACAGATAAACACTCAATCGAGTTTAAATTCAAGTAGTTGAGAACAAACTTTTAAGTGCGATTTCAATGATGTAATGTTCAAGTTTATCCATCGCAAGTGTATGTAAATTGTTGTTCAAGACTAGATTTAATCTCTATAGAATAGAATGTAATAATTTGAGTTGTTTTTGTTTGTTGATATTTGGGTCTCGAAATTTATATCTACGATAAAACAATCATAATGAATGAAATACTTGTTATACTCGTATACGAATGGAATATCTCAGGATGAATGTTTTCAAATGAAGTGAGTTACTATTTGCGGCATTTCATTGTTATTAACAAAACAGTTTTGGGAAAACACTCCAACAGTCTTGCCATTGGCTGAGTGTGGATGAGGATTTCATCACACTCGTCTATGGAATGAAAGGTGTTATTTGATACTGGCACTTAATTTTTCTCTGTCCATGCTTTATATTTTGTAAACACACTCACTACTAACTAGTCATGCTCGTCTGTGGTAAAAATTACAATTATAAAAATATTACAGGTTTAATCTCTAATCAGCCTTCACACCAAATATTGTAAAACTTTAATATTTTGTTTTACGTACATAAAACTGACTAAAAGGGGTTCATAAAAGATCCTGCATGAAAAAAGGATCTGCTGACATCCTTAGGCAGTTTTATTTCAGTTATACACGATAGAATGATATTACGTATTTAACTAATCAACATTTATATATGTGTTTCATAACTTCTCGTTCCTATTCATGGTGTCATTTTTAGTTACGACTTTTACACTGAATACCCCACATATTTGAACGCAAATAATAAATTTATACGACGAATTTAATTTTAAGCGTGAACCTCTAACTAGGGAATGTGCAATAAAAGTACAGCACCGTAGAAGTACTGTTGGCAACAAAGTGTAAAAAGTTGAGCAAACATCAACTTGTTATTTGCCATGCGAGAAACATTGGTATGATTTACAATTGCAGAGCTCTGGGGAGTTATCTTGACAAAAACAATTTCTCTCAATCGAAGTAATAAACGGTACTGCAGTCATTTATTTATTTGACATCATAAAGAGTGGTATTCATTTTCTAAGAGTATGAAATATAACCTGAATAGAAATTTAGGGTGGACAGTGAGTAATGTCAAGCTAATTACATGCTAAAACTACTATTTTGATTTTTAAAATTACGCCCTCTATTGAGATATACATCTTGTAAGATAGGTGTCATTTTTTAATCATGAATAATTTATTTCTGTATACAGGGTGATCAACTCAAGTGGTGCCACCATTGGTATCTCGTAAACTAGAATAGTTACAGAAAACATTAAGTGGGAGACTTTACCTCCGTTTCAGAGACCATCAAATATATGAATTCAGTTTTTCCAATATGGCGACAAACTTTGAAATTTATAATGGAACGCCCCGTTATTATTATTTTTTATAATAATATGGCTATAATAATACGGCTGTAACCGTCTCCACCACCCTGTGTTCCTCAAACACTCCCAATCCCAACCCAAAAAGTTACGTCTTGCAAGGGATCCCAATTTTTTTTGCCCGCACGCACTTTGGCGATCCAGTTTGGTGAGCTGTGATACGGGCGGCCAGTCTCGGGCCATTTGGCACTGGGCTTGACCATGTGGTAGTTAGGGACACTGGAACAGCTAGTGCAAGACGCAACTCTAACCTCCCACCCTTAATCTAAACCCACCCAATCATATTTTTGCCTGACCAAAATTAAAAAAAAAATCAAAAACAATAAAAATATGCGCTACCTACG
The DNA here is from genome assembly GCA_030545055.2 of Neoaliturus tenellus. Lineage (NCBI taxonomy): Eukaryota > Metazoa > Arthropoda > Insecta > Hemiptera > Cicadellidae > Neoaliturus > Neoaliturus tenellus. Next base: position 5,516,287 of record CM061531.1, read on the forward strand.
GCACAACGCGCATGTCCCACCCATATTTAATGAAGTTCAATCGAACTTCTTAAATTTACATTTATATTTTAATTTAATCTACCCAACCTAACAGCTAGCTGTGGAATGTAAAAAATTATTAGTACACAGATAAACAAACACAGACATAGATACACACACACACACACACACACACACATACACACAAATACCATAAACCAATACTTAAGATTAAAAACACATTTCTTAAACATAAATAATACCATAACACACCTTAATGCTAACATCGCAATGCGCAAGTTAAACCTTAAAAAACTAACACATCTTAAGACTGAAACCAAACAACATTTTGCATAAAACCATAGACACACACACACACACACACACACACACACACACACACACACACACACACACACACACACACAACAAATATTAAATAGTAATAGCCTAACAACAAGAGTAACTCAAATATATATCGGCCGCTTATACATTTGAGTTGCCCTCTGAGTCGGGTCGGAGCGTCGCGTCCGAAATTCCGAGCCCGACTGTGGCGGCAATAGTCGTCGGGGTAGTTCTCGGCTCCCAGAGTGGTGGGGGGCCGGGAGGGGTTTCAGGGGCGCGGAACTTTCCAGAAATGTCAGTGGAAAATTCCAAACGGATGTGCTTTGTTACATGTGGGTCGCCTAAAACGCAGGTGGAGCCTTGTACCTCTCAATTTGCATTAGATAGCATCAAATTACATCCGCTGACAAGTACATCCGCAGCTTTCCCCATCGCGTGGCAGCATAATTATCGTCGATTGTTATCCACCCTCTTCCGCCGCTTAATTATACTTCCAACAGAAATAGGCCGCCAAAACACGCAACTTGTTTTTAACATACAATAGACTATTGTTTGGAAATGCATTACTTATGCTCATAATCCTTGGCCTGGTCGGTACTTCTTACACGCTACACCCAAGACGTTGTGACGTCGGCGGGGGGGGGGGCTTCAGGTTTCCGGTCCGGTCGGGGGGGGGGGGGGGGTCATGCATGAGTAACCATCCGCATGTATATAAACGACGGGAAGCTCGCGCGCCTCCCATATAGGGAGCTGACACCCCAACGGTAAACAACCAATCCGTGAGTTCATACCACATAGTACTTTAACACACTATTTATTTTAACATCTTTTTATTTTTACACTATTTCTTAACACTACATCAGTTATTTTATATATCTTAATTTTATTTTCGTGTCAAGTTTCCATTTTTTTTTTTTTTTTTTTTTTTTTTTTTTTTTTTTTTTTTTTTAATTAAAATATGCTAATTAACATCGTGTGCAGGAAACTCACACTGATTAATTGCAGGTTCCATTCTTACACACCTGTTTCCTCCTTAATATGCAAATTACTCTCTTACTTTAACAACACTTAAACTCTAACCGCTACTTCTCGGTCATATTAATATAATTAGTGCTACACTACGGGATTTACCTGTGCAATAGTGCACGCTATGTTTCCTGCACGTCTGCAGGTAATACACCTTACAATCATATACTTATTGCTACATTACACAAGACATTTCTTGCACACCTGCAGGTAATACACTTACTGACCGTCTACTATTATAATTATTGCTACAGTACGAGAGACATTTCTTGCACACCTGCAGCTTATACACTTTACAACCGTTTAATATTAAAATTATTGCTATACTACAATGGTTACCTGTTCAATCACAATTGTGGTCCCCCCACTTGATTATCCACAAAGCAATACTTGCAATCCTACAACTGAATAATTAATTAACTTCCGCGATCACCAGTACTTTTTTAAACTATCCGTCTCTTCCTCTGACTCTTGTGACCGTAGCCGCAGCCGACTGACAAATAACCGAGCTCTCCCGAACCTCGCTCTTTTATGCGGTTTTCTCGGGGAGGGGGTTGGAGGGGAGTCGCACGTGACTCATCGATCGCATAAAAAGGAGGGTTGCTGCCGCGCGCGCGCCATTTCGGTGGCGGAATCGGTCGGGTGAGGAACTATCCGTAAGTCTCTGGCGCTTTTACAACTAACGCTTGTTACTCTAAAATGTGTTTGCACTTAATATGCTAATTAGTCTCTATATTTATGCACGGGACATTTCCTGCACACCTGCAGGTGATACACCTTACAACGGTCTACTATTATACTTGTTGCTACAATACAAGATTTACCTGTCCAATTGGCAATTGTGATCCCACTTAGTCGTGCACGGGATATTTCTTGCACATTAGCAGGTCATACACTTTACAACCGTCTAATTTTATAGTTATTGCTACAGTACAAGATTTACCTGTACAATTGACAATTGTATTCCTACTTATTCGTGCACGGAACATTACTTGCAATCCTGCACCTGAATAATTAATTAACTTCTGCGGCTACCGATACTTTTCTTCGCCTATATGTTTCCCCCTGCTACAACCTTTCGCGGCGCCGCCCGACAAATAACTGAGCTCTCCGAAGTTCTGTTCTTTTATGTCATCCTCTCAGGGGGAGGGGTTGGGGAGGGGGGGGGGCACACAACCCCCATAAAACGGGCATCGGTACCGCGCGCGCGTCATTATAGTGGCGATAGGGCAACAGTAAACAACTATCCGCAAGTCTCTAACACCTAGTCTAACACTTTTTTACTTACGCTTTTTTACTCTAACATATGTTTGCACTTATTATGCTAATTAGTCTCTATATATTCAGACACACTCGCGGGCGCCGGTCATATACTCGCCAATTGTCGGAGAGTACACATCTCCCCTTCATATATTATCATGGCTTCGCACTCTTTACAACTAAAGCTTTTACGCACAAAACATATTTTACAGAAACAATCTAACTCCAAAGTTTGTAAACCGCGTACTACATTGGCTAAGCTTAAGAAATACTACAGTTTTCACCCGTTGTACTTTGCAAAACCTAGCCTGTGCAACACTGCATACTGTACTGATACTGTTTTGCACGCTGTCTTAACTGACATGCTGCAGTATCAACATTTCAATCTTGTTACACCTATTGACGATGCTATCCAATTATTCTTATTCACTATATTACCGGGTTTATATGATCGTTCTTCCTTGGACACATGTCTCATTCTACTGTATCAACTCGCACTGTAAACACCTAGGAGCTCTCCTATCATGCAACTATTATTTTAATTTAATTTTAAAAATAAACTAAAACCTCCAACCCCGAAGCCGCCCCACCCCTCCCCATTCCCACCGAGCCCCTGCGGCTCCCACTTTTTTAAAACCCCCTCCGGATGACCTTGACCCACTTCCCAAACCCATCCATCACTGTCACCCCCACCCCACACTTCCAACCCCACACCTGCCACTTCCAACCAATGACCTTGACCTGAGCCAGGAGTAACCAAAAGACACTACTCTGTCGATAACTACCCAACAATCAGTTCGTTTGCCCAACCGCGACATTGCCAACCTTATAGCAAATCTTCCAACTGTAGGATTTCCAACAATAGTCCAACCTCAAAAATGCCAACCGACAATTTCCCTACTATCCCTACAATATTCCAACGTCGGCCCAACGATGTGTGCTACTATTGCGTATGGTTCAACACAGTGAAACTGTACAAAGTAGGAGAATCATCAGTAATCACCTCACACAAGTCAAATGTTGAAACAAAATTTTGTTCATTCAAAATGTGTGAAGGAATTTTGAAGCTCACACATTTTGTGTGAGCATTTGAGTGAGCAAATGTTTCTGGATTTGTTAATTTAACAAGTATCTCAAGTAGTGTGTTTTTGCGGTTGCTGGCTCAGTTCAATGACCTCTGAGGAATGTGATGACGTCATCGCCAAGGTCAACGACCCCGATGACGTCATCGATGACGTAATCGATGACGTCATCGACGATGACGCAATCGATGACGTCATACCCATGACGTCATCAAAATGACGTCATCGATGACGTAATTGATGACGTCACCATCGATGACGTCATTTCCGTGACGTCACACCCATGACGTCACAGAAATGACATGCTGATGACGTCATCATCCATTACATCATCAAAATGACGTCACTGACACTGTTAAGGTCAAGGTCACGCCGAAACTCAAAATTTTTTGGCACTTTTGCCGTTTCTCGCACTACGCTCCGAGTTTCAGTCAGAGTCCACGTGACCTTGACGACTTGGAGCGAATTTGCGATGAGAAACAGCAAAAGTGCCAAGTCAAACTCGAGTTTGCGACATGACCTTGCTTAAACCGTCATCTACTAGTCCTCAGAGGCCATTGAACAAGCACAACATCCGCAATTTCATATTACTGTGACCTTGAACACTTAACAACTACAGAGCGCCGACACCGATGCGCACCCCATGACAGCCACCGAGTGACTGACTGTCAGGCTCCGTGTACTCTAGGTATATGGGGAAGTGGAGGGGGAAATCTCAAGGTCACCCAAATGGAGTTTTAAAAAAGCTAAAGAGTAGAAAGACTACTCTTGTGCTTCCTGGGCGACTTCATCAATTTCTAACGGATCTGTAAACCAATCCGATCTGTAGCGGCAGGAGTCCAGAAAACAGGTGCACCACCCAACAGGTTGTCCGTAGCACTTCCGACAATTGGTAAGATTAGAAAAATGAAATTTAATACACCGCTGCGGACAACAAGTGTAAAAGTACTGGGACTTGTAAATTTTGAAAGTCTGTAGTACCGGTGGAGGCAGCTGCTGGTTCTTGCATCTACACCTGCAACATCCGAAGCATTCACATTGCTGGCAGGCCAACCCGTCCACTTGCCATCTTGGTAGTAGGAAACACTTGTCCTTGCAGCAATAGGTTGACCCTGTCTCTTCCTCCCAAAGCTTCTTTGCACAATGGATGACGCCTGGCTCCTCCAAACACTTATGCTCGCAACATGAGACACGCTTAGTTTCCATACTTGATGTTGCTTCGGCGAGGGAGCAAGATGAAGTGATGCCGTGGTCAGTGGGAATGGAGCTTATATAAACTAAGGTAAGTGGAGGGGGAAAGGTCAAGGTCATCCAAACGGAGTTTTAAAAAAGTTAAAGAGTAGAAAGACTACTCTTGTGAGTCTATAGCGATTTCATTGATAGTGAGTGCTTCGGTATGCCAAGTTGATCTGTACTGACACGCCCCTAAATAATGTTTGCAAAAACCTGCAAAATGATTGTTGCACATTTTGCAGCCAGTTAGCTGTCTTAGATTAAATTCAATGCAACGTTCAGGGCAACAAGTGTACTTATGCCCTCTCATCTGGTACACATGGAATGTCTTCAACTCAGGCTTTGGCTTCTCCCAAGATTTGCACCGACACATGCATTGTCCAAAAGCTTCACACTTTCTACAAGCCAGTCCATCCACCACATCAATGTCATTGGGCCATGAAAAACACTTCTGTTTGCAACAGTAGTTAAGTTGACTCTCCATGTTGCTGCGGCGAAGGCGCACGACGAAATGATGCTGTAGTCAGTGAGAGCGCAGCTTATATAAACTAAGGTGAGTAAAGGGGAAAGGTCAAGGTCATTCAAATGTAGTTTTAAAAAAGATGGCTAGTCGTCCTCGTCGTCTGTAGTAGTTTCAGATGAAGAACCAGAGTCGTCTGAGTCCCTTGCTGGTGCTCCATAGATAAAGTGTATTTCTATTTTAAAGCGAAGGCCAGGATCTTCCACCATCAACTCCTTCAACCTATTACATACCACCTCCACTTTGTACACATTGTCTATAATCAACACCCAAAATGTTGGGTGAATAAAACGTGTGGATGAGTCAGCTTCGGCAATGGTTATTTCTTTCGGCGCTATAGGAGTGTACAGATGTGTAAAGTGTGGATGAGGCTGGCTGGAAGTTAAAGGTTCTGAGTTGATCCTGGTCGCATCAAAATCCAATTCCATCCTACATTCAACGTCACGGTTCTCGTTAAAAACATATTGCAATTTTTGGCGTAACATTTCTAGTTCTGTCACATCTTGCAAATGAACGGTCCACCACAAGGGAAATGCTTCGTCCGTAGTGGAGTCAACTTCAACTTGAGAAGTAGCCTCGTTCGCCATGGTAGCTAAGGAAGGAATGAGGTGAGCCGCAGACTGTAGTAACAGTATTGAAAAGTAGAGGGGGAAATTTCAAGGTCATTGAAATTGAGTTTTAAAAAAAATGAAGGAGTAGAGGGGAAAGGTCAAGGTCATCCAAATTGGGTTTTAAAAAAAGAAAGAAGGTCACTCCCCACCAGCCTCGTCGTTGACCTCCACATCAGATCCTTCATAGGGGTAAATAGGTGACATTGGGGTATACTCTGGTGACTGTTGAGTGTTGTCTCCATCCTGCTGCAGTGTAACTCTCGACCAATCATAGTCCAAATTCATTTGAATTATGATTCCAGGGTTGTCCCGGAGTATCTCCTTCATCCTTTGGAAAATTGTCTTTAGATAGTGCACACTGTCGATCGACAGTGTCCAACCCGTACTTGTTCCAACATCGGTAGTGGAGTCTGCCTGGGTGATGGTGTTGTTGTCATCCATGGTTGCCTGCTGAACAAGGAATGATGCTTGATGTGAGGCTCATGCAGGAACATGGTGGGGGGCGTGGTGGAGTAGTGGGGGAAGTTTCAAGGTCATCCAAACGGAGTTTTAAAAAAAAAGGAAAACCTACAAAGTAACATTAAAACTTTCCAATTGATGGTGGCGAGCGTTTTCTTCTGCAACCTTGCCGACACATGTGACTATGCCATACAGTATGAAAAGTACAACCATAATAAGGCCGAACAATAAAAGATAGCCGTTGACTATCATGATATTTTCTGAGTGGATCTGCTTTCTTCTTATCGCCCTCTCCTGCATCCTCTTCTCTAACTCGTGGACGAAGTCACAACATGCGTGAGGACATCTTTCATCTGTTGGTAGGTTTGCCATTGTTGATGTTGTCGATGTGGCTGTAGAAGATGGAATGAGGTTTCCAATTGCGATGTGCCATGTACACCAATAGTCAAGTGGTGGGGGTAACAAAGCAGTGGAGGGGGAAGTTTCAAGGTCATCCAAATTGTGTTTTAAAAAAACCTATCTTGTTACTGAGCTTATATGTCAGTAACAAGATAGGTGTTTTTGCTCTTTTACTTCTTTAATATAATGAAAAAATATACATATTCTACAATGGTTAGGATAAGAAATACAACTGCTAGTCAGCTGAAGTAGTCCAAGTTGTCTGGCTCGGTCTTCATGGATGCTGGTGAGGAAGCCGTTGAGGAGTGTCCAGGCTCTTCCTTTGACTGCCGGGTGTTCCGTATATTGCAAGCGTAAACTTGCACATTTATACGGTAGCCTCGTGCCACCATCAGCTGCAACTCCTTGTATAAGTCGTTTAGCTCCTGCTGAGTCTTGATGCTCACCTCCTCGTAACTTGCGCAACTGACGTTGAGAGACATCCTGATGTTGCTAGGTTGGCTGCTGGAGTAGAAATGAAGCCGAGGCACAGCGTTTGGAGGTACATGGAAAAGTGGTGGGGGTGATGGTGGTGGGGGTATGGAAGATGCAATTAAACACTTCTAAACTTTTTCCATTGATACAAAGGGATGGAACAAATAGCACAGGTGTCCTTGTAGTTTTCAAATCTAAACATTGGTGCTAGAAATCCAAACTGTTTTCTACCACCTTCCTGTAC
>CM061531.1:5524018-5594147 GCA_030545055.2 Neoaliturus tenellus
CTTACATTTTAAAAGATAATAAAGGACAATTGCTCGAAGGAGGGTTTTATGGACATGAAATGTTAAAATCCACAGTAGGTGATGTATATCTCGTTGAAAAGGTGTTACAACGGAAAAAAGATAAAGTTAAAGTGCGATGGTTAGGATTTAATAAGAGTGAAGATTCTTGGATACCTAAAAAGGATCTTATATAATGATGGAGCATCATTTTAGGTTGAACCTTTACAAAGGATGGAGATAATACCGCAAAAGGATAGTTTTCCTATTAATAATATTGATGAACTCACGGTGGACAATTCAGAATTAAACACTGGCAAACATGGTGTTTTATTACCAAACACGGTGCGTTGTCTTGTAACCGGTCCATCAAATTGTGGTAAAACAAATGTAGTATTCAATTTGATTACAAACCCAAAAGGATTGCGTTTCAATAACTTGTATGTCTTTTCCAAATCATTACAACAACCCAAATACCAATTATTAGAAAAAATATTTAATAATGTGCCAGAAGTGAAATATTACAAGTTTGATGCAAGTGAAAGTGTAATGCAACCGCATGAAGCTAAACCATTTTCAGTTTTTATATTTGATGATGTATCCTGTGAAAACCAAAACACTATCAGGAGTTATTTCGCTATGGGGCGACATAACAATATAGATAGCATTTACATAGGCCAGACTTATAGTAAAATACCAAAACAACTGATAAGAGACAATGCAAATGTGTTAATTGTATTCAAACAGGATGAAACTAACCTAAAACACATATATTACGATCATGTCAATGCGGATATGTCATATGAACGGTTTAAAGACATATGTGGTAAGGCTTGGGCTGAAAATTATGGATTTTTGACAATTATGAAGGAACAACCACTAAATAACGGTCGATACAGGATAGGTTTTGATAAATTTATATTAATTCACTAACCACTATATCACACAATCATTCTTGTACAGCACGTCTTGCTACAAACATGGTTAACCAAGAAAAGTTAGTAAAGGAAATTAAATCACTTAGTGATTCTATTCGGGCTAAAAACAGAGCGTTAAAGTTAGGTATCAGCGAAAGGGACAAATTTCTTGAATCTACTTTTAAACCTATTACAGAGCCTTTGAAACAATTGAACAAAAAATTGACTAAACCTTCTTTTCAAGGTGATATTATTGCTCCGATAACAGAATATGAAAGGGAAAGTGTAATATCAGAAGATATTAGCGATGGCGACCCGGAAGCCTCCATATTTAGTGATACAACGGCAGAAAGAGAAGAAGTATATGCTGGTAGTGAAGAAGATGTAGTATCTATAGCGAGTGAAGAAGAAAAAACAGAAGGAGAACCATCAAACATAAGCTTATTGGGTGAAAATATTCATACAAAAGGACCTTTAGGAAGAAAATACTTGTTAAAACTGTTAATTGGAACTGATTCTACTAAAAAATACCACAGTTATGGAGCAAGAATGTCCAAAGAAGGTGTAATGATTGGTAATAGCAAATTAGATGTCGATGAACATGATAATATTCACGTAGGTGATCAAATATATAAGGGAACAAGGGGACTATTTGAATTATTATTTGAAAATAAACCTTTAAAAGCATTAGTAAAAAATGATGATTTGAAGTGTATAGCAAAATTTTGGATCAAACTAATGCATATAAAAGAAATTATTTACCTGAAGCACCCATATATAGAAATAAATCTGTAAAATATAAAGATTTTGTTTCCAAATTAATACCAATTATAAGAAGAAAACCTGTAAAAAGAAGATTAGTAGCATCCACTTTAGATTTAAGTTCCCCAGAACCGAGAAAAAGAAGCAAATCAGTCACCGGTAAAGGATTGATGAAGAAACTATACAATACAAACGTAATTTATTACAATAATATCAATAAATTGGTAGATAGAATGAAACTAATACATGAAGCCAAAGAAGCGGGTCATACTGGATTGGAAAACGAATGGGTGGCTTTAGTGGATGAACTTAGAAACCGCGGGGTAATCTCATAAGAATGCGTTACCCCCTAAAATGCTATTCAGTTGCACCATGAGTGTCGACAAGTTTGGACGGTATTCCTCGGATGGATTATATTACGCGAATAACTTAAAAAGAGGTGCTGGTTTACCACAAACACCTGAAGGAGATTATGATATTAGTAATAAAAGGTTAAAAAACATAAAAGATCCCACGGACGAAAACGATGCAGTAAATTTAAAAATAGTAAAGGAAAAGCTATCACCAACATTAAGACTACACAATAACACATATGATGCAGAAAATCATAGAATTATCAATGTTGGTATACCAAATCAAAACGGTGATGCAATAAACAAAGGTTATTTGTCATCTGAATTAAAAAATACGTTAAAATTCAATGGAAAAACGTATAGTGCTAACAATAAACGTATATCCAACGTAGATGACCCTAAAGATGAAAAGACAGCGTGAATAGACGCTATTTACATTCCTTGATACCTGAAAAGACAAAAGATGGATTTTCTTTTTATAAATTTGTTATTAATGATATAGGTTATCCAAAAACTGAAAACGATGCTGTAAATCTAAAATATATTAAAGATCATTGTATCATACGTGATGTAGGGGTTATAGAATGTTTTAATAATTGTTTAGCAAATGTTAAAGATGGTTCGGCGCCATCAGATGGTGCAACAGTGGGTGGGTCAAATGAAAGAGACTTTAAAACAAGAGACATCTGGATTTGTAAAACAAGACCAAGTGGTATCACGGCAGGGGGATGTGTTTGTACAAGGAAATGAAAAGTTTACATTACTTGAAGAAAAGAATAAAGTTCTTGATGGACATGTATTAAGGAATAATGTTTGGGATGGTAAAGGAAAACAAATGATACATATAGCTCCCGCGTCATTGCCTGGTAATGTTGTTACTTTTGAACAGATAATACAATTAGAGCCAACTGGACATAGATGGTGGAATTGCAATAACAAACGATTAACAAGAGTTGCAGACCCTGATTATGTAGATGACGCTGTAAATATTAATTTTCTTGTTAAAGTGATAGGTAATATAATGTTTGATATGCACAATTATATTGCAAGTGGACAATATAATCAAGTTGATGAAAAAATGAGAAATTCATGGATAAAACAAGAAGTTTTTTATAAGTATTTTTTTACTAAAACAACACAACCTTAAGGATCAACATTTTAGGATCCTTTTAGTATTTAATTGATCAAAAGCATAAATAAAGTCATTTATGTTCAACTTGTCGTAGAGGTAACACATAAGTTGCGAAATTCAATTATAAAAGTGCATTATGACATTTCAATATATCAGTCCATATCGAGACACTGTAAGGAAAGGAGGCGGTATCACGTCCACAGCGGTTTCTCTGTTAAGTAAAGCTTTAAATCGAATTCCAGTAGGATCTGTCGTAAATAGAGCAATAGACGCTTTACCATACGAATTTCACATACCGGGAGGTTATCAGTATTGCGGACCAGGAACTAAATTGAAAAAACGACTGGAAAGAGGCGATCCAGGCATAAATAAGTTAGATCAGGCTTGTAAAGAACACGATATAGCATATTCCACATTTAGCGATACAAAAAATAGATCTATAGCTGATAAAAAGCTCGCGGATATAGCTTGGCAACGAGTAAAGTCTAGTGACGCTAGTATTGCAGAAAAAGCAGCGGCTTTAGCGGTAACAACAGGTATGAAGGCTAAAACAGCAGTAGGAGGTGGAAAAAGGAGAAGAAGAGTGAAAAGGAGATCAGCAAAGACAAAACATGGAGGGAATATTAGAAGAAAACGACGTTCCACCAGAAAGGGTAGCAAAAAACCAACAGTATGGTCAATGGTAAAAAACGGGGCAGGTCTATACCTAAGACCGTATCGTGCATATTAAATGAAAGAAATCAATTAGTAATACCACATAAAGCGTTAACAAATATCGAATTATTTAAATACATTTCATGTTTAAAAATACCATTTTTTCGCGGTGTCTTTATGAAAGATGCTTTACCAGTTAAAATGTGGAAAAACGAAACCGGTATTGTAAATTTAGACAATTCTGAAGGTCCTGGCACTCATTGGGTTTGTTATAAGAAATTAGGTGATAATATTTATTACTTTGATAGTTTTGGCAATTTACCACCACCTAAAGAACTCGAACATTACTTTAAATCTGCTAAAAACATATATTACAACTATAAAAGAGAACAACCTGATAACACATTAATATGTGGCCATTTATGTTTGGAATTCCTAGCTAAAAGTATCAGTCACCATTGACATGTCATCCTATACGGTATCATTAACAGGAAAATCGTCCACTTTACGAAGTATCCTTTTTCCAGCGTTACGCTTGCAAAAAGGAAGATTTTGGGAAGCGGCACTGTTGGATTTTACAACTTACAACTCTATTCCCAATGTTACGGAAGGTAAAAATAACTTATTGCATTATTATAAAGGAAAAGATGCCAGTGGGAAGTTTACAGACTTAGAAGTTTGCAGTTTACCCACAGGTTCTTATGAAATTGATCATATTAATGAATTTTTGCAAAATAAAATGGGAAAAGACAATATAACATTAAAAGGTAATAACAATACTATGAAAGCTGAAATTAACTCAAAATATTATATAGATTTTACTCAGGAACAATCAATCGGTGAATTGTTAGGATTTCCCAAAGATAGCCCAATTTTAGAACCAAATCAAACACATTCCGGTAAACAAACTGTAACTATACTAAAAGTTAATAGTATAGATATAACTTGTAACATTATACAGGGAGCTTACAGAGATGGAGCAAATACTCATATAATACATACTTTTTACCCGAGTGTACCTCCAGGATTTAAAATTGTTGAAAAGCCACAAAACCTAGTATATCTGCCGTTGAACACCACTTTCATTTCAGACATCGTGTTGAACGTATTGGATCAAGACGGTAACTTGATAGATTTCCGAGAAGAGCCAATTACAGTTAGATTACATTTAAAATCGACACTTTAATACAAAAATCATGGGTTTATCATTTAAAAGTGGACAGCCTATGGGAAACCGCATTAGTAGCTCTTCAGCTGTGGAGGAGTTAACACGCGAGAACATTCGTTTCTTAGAAAAGATTGGTTTAAAATTAACCGATTATGGATATACTGGATATAGCGCAGGGTCCGACATTCGACGAAACACTATGGGAAAAAGAATATCACACCCACAACCCTTACACTTCATCAAAATTGAACAATAACGATGAAATTCGTATTCCTATACAACATCAAGACATTTACACACTACCATGTGAAAGTTACTTGTATATCGAAGGAAAAGTAACAAAAAAGGACGGTACTACTACTGGTACAACAGTTCCATTTATAAATAACCCTATGGCTTTCCTGTTTGATGAAATTAGATATGAAATATCAGGTGTAACAGTTGATTCCACTAAAAAAGTAGGTATTGCAACAACTTTAAAGGGGGTAACATCTATATCACCTAATGAAACCAATTACTTCAACCGGCTGGATGGGTTTTACCTGAACATGACATAATCACTCCGAATACAAAGGGATATTTTGATTTTCATATTCCATTACGTTTGTTGCTTGGATTTGCTGAAGATTATAGAAAAATAATATTAAATGTTAAACAAGAATTAGTTTTGTTGCGATCTTCTAACGATAAAGACATTATTAAAGCTCCAGATGGTACAACGGATGCAAACCTAGAATGGAAATTAACATTAGACAAAATTGTATGGAGAGTTCCACATGTTAAATTAGCTGACGAACATAGAATGCTACTATTAAGGAAGTTAAAGGCTGATCGTGATATTGTAATTCCTTTTAGAAGTTGGGAATTCCATGAACATCCAAGCTTGCCAACTACAGATCGTCACACTTGGACTGTTAAAACATCTAATTACGTAGAACGAGCCAGGTATATTATATTTGGTTTACAAACAGATAGGAGAGACAGCATCACAAAACATGCAGGCAAATTTGATCATTGCAACTTAAAAAATATTAAAGTTTATTTGAATTCACAATTTTTCCCCTACGACAATTTAAATGTGTCATTCGCTAATAAAAAGTACAGTATATTATACGATATGTATGCGAGATTCCAAAATTCATATTACGGTAAAACAAATACACCTTTACTATCACCAGAAGAATACTTAGATGGTTACACAATAGTTGTAATTGATTGTTCTAAACAAAATGAATCAGTAAAATCATCAAGTGTTGACATAAAGATTGAAATGGAGTTTAATGCAGCTATACCTGCAAATACAACTGCATACTGTTTAATTCTACATGATAAAATTGTAACATACACACCTCTAACTGGAATTGTTAAAAATGTATTATAAAAAACCGGTTTTGTTACATTCCGCGAGTATAAAAGCGGAGCGTGCAGGCCGCTCCTGATCAGTTTGTTGCCTGACGTCGTATGGGTAGCATCATCTTCAATATGGCTTCTACAAGTGGTACAACGGAATGCAATATAGAAAAGGAAATTTCAGAATTTTTGGATATGAATGAACAGCAACACGTCACAAATCAAGAAGAAGAAGAAAAAGGTAAAAAGAAAAAATATTTGTCCAAGAGGAAAAGAAATGTGGAAGAAAATATTTCACCAAATATTTTGATGGAAGTATTTTTAAGAATTTTTTATCCAATCTCTTCAAGTTTGGATAAAAGTGTTTTAATTGGAGTTATGAAATCAACCGACTATTCACCTACAGTAATTTTAACTCACGGAACAAAAATGATTTTGTTTACAGCCAATGCTTGGGAATCTTTTATGAAACACCTCCATTTGTTAGAATGTTACTTTAATAGCAACATGTTTGGCAGGAAAACAAAAGTAGGACTATTGGATTCAGACTTGGAAATTGATATTATTAAACACAGAGGTGAACATCAAATGAGATTCAGAGATACGACCAAACATGACATAAAAATTCAACTGAACAGAGAAGAATTTTTTATTTTAACATGTGCAACTGAACCAATAACAAGATATTTAAGACAGCTAGTATTCTCCAGTTCAATTATTAAAGATTATTTAACAGACACTTTGGACAAACAACCGGATGCACCAATTTTGTATGGACCTGTGGACACTTCAATATTCAACAGAATTCCTCATGAAGTTCAAATGTGGAGACAATTGGAACAATATGTGCAAGAAAAAAATAATTTTGTAAAATCAGATGAAGAAACACATTTCAGTGATGAAAAGGATCAAAGTGATGATAATGACAACAACAAAAATGACCAGATGGAAAGTTAAATAAAGTTTTAAAATTTTTCACAACACTTTACACTTAAATTGGTAAATTTTCAATAAAAAATTCAAAATTTTGTGGGTGTAGGCCTACCGGGGATGGTGCCCACGTTAAATATACACCAACGCGCCTTCAACTGTACGGCCTGGCATAAATACATGCCTACCGTGGTGTGGAAAACAGTTGACCTTCTGACACCGTGATGGATAGACGGGTGACCTTTCAAATGGACATGGAAGAAGAAATCAAGTCCAAGCCGGGTATTATTGAATTTCAGGCGTTTCGTGGTAACGATGATCGGTTTATAATTAAAGAACTCGTATTTTACGATATAGATAAAAATATTCCTTACACATTTTTATTTAAACCACCATGCTCTTTTTCTTCACTAACCACCAAAGCCGCAACAACAAACCGATGGACTTGGAAATATTTTCATCACATCGATTGGTATGACGGTTTTACCAGTTATTCAGACTTGTATCATATTATGCATCAATTTTCAAACAGATTTACTAATATTTACACAAAAGGACTTGAAAAGAAAAGATGGATAGAACAATTTACATCTACTCCAGTTAAAGATGTGCAAATTAATAAAAATTTTAAATTTATTGCTGAAAACATTTGTATTTGCACACAAAGTATGGAACATGAAAGGGACAGGCACTGTGCGTTAAAAAACGCTTTAAAATTAGCAACTTACCTGCAAGATGGAGAAATCGGTGATGGTGGTGGGGGTAACGGCGATTATAAAAGCGAGGAGCAGACCGAGACCTGGCACGAGTATTACTCGAGATTCCGAGACGACAACATCTCAGAGCAAGAAGACAGCGAGGACCTCTAGAACAACCATGGCATCCAACCAGTTTCTGCAGTCTTTGGTAGAACAATTCAACGCCCACTCCAAGTCTACAATTTTGCCGGTAAAAAAATGTTCTGAACTCAAGGATGAAAAACATTATATTATACATGCACTGAAGAAAATGGAAACTACTGTCGGCGAAGCAATCTGCTGCAGTCTCAGCGAAGCACCATATACTCCGGGGGATGAAGCAAAATTCCAAATTTACCTTCCGAAGAGATTTGTCCACCTACTACAAAATGAAGATCTACGCTCCATTCAACCGGGATGTCTCTACTTGGTGTCCCACGGATGCAGCGGCAGCAACTCCACCGAGCTTACCATCCACATCGCAGACAAGCAGCAGTGTTAAAAAATAAATAATTTTTTCTTTCTTGTATCTGTTTGTATTTTTTAACTATATATTTTTGTCATGTAATCTTGTTTGTACTGTTTTAAATAAAGATAAAAAAAAAAAAAAAAAAAAAAAAAAAACACAAAAAAAAGGCAACATATCAATATGTGAAACAAAAAAAATTTTCACATATTGATATGTTGCCTTTTTTTTTAAAAGCTCTGGGGTGACCTTGACCTTTGACCTTTGCACAAATTAAACATAAATTTTTTTCAAACAGCAATGTGTGTGTGTGTGTGTGTGTGTGTGTGTGTGTGTGTGTGTGTGTGTGTGTGTGTGTGTGTGTGTGTGTGTGTGTGTGTGTGTGTGTGTGTGTGTGTGTGTGTGTTTTCCCCCCACCATTTTGGGTTACCAGCATACAGACTGCAAAGAAGTCCAGTTTAATTGCAACTGTCAAACCATGAGCACCCTATTTGAGCTTTGTGTAAGAAAAATTATTCAAGATCAACAGCTATTGAGCCATACTTTACGTTCCAACGCTCCTCAGCAAATTAAAATTTTTATCAAACAGTACAAGCTAGACAACAGAGGTTACAACACTTTTGGGTGGTACAAGTTTGGTGATGGTACAAAATTTTGTCAAAATTGTGGAAGGGCTGCTGTATCTAACCCAGCACAATTCCTACAAGATGATGGATGTTTACAATCAGGCCATGTAGCTCCAGTTATGAGTTACGAAACACCCAAAGAACTTTGCACAATTTGTTCAATCAATATGTTTAGTTGGAAAAAATTTAACCACCTCCCATCAGACAGCATATAAAGTCCTTCCCCCACCACTATTTCATACTACCTTCAAACAACCATGCTAATATTCATTCCGCCTTTGGACATCACACGGAAAACATCAAGATGGCTCTCACTGTAAAATGCGCAAATTATGAAGAAGTATTTGTAAGAAATCTGCAAGAATTAAACGAAATTGTTGAAGAATTTAAATCACTAATCGAACAGGGATACCGACTAAACATGCAAATTTTTGCATGCAACACAAAATGCACCCATGGCTTCAGGGATGACGAGCCGCCAAGGTCACCATCATCATCAACTTCCTCGGCCTACTCCTCCAGATCGTCCATGAAGACTCAAGCCAGTCCAAACTTGGAATATTTCTCCTGACTAATATTTATATTTTGTTTCCTTACTTTACTTCAATATGCTTATTATTGTATTGTAATAAAAGAATAAAAAAACCTATCTTGCTACAGTTTTGTAGCAAGATAGGATTTTTTAAAACACAAATTGGATGACCTTGAACAGGTTCTAACATGTACAGGTGTAAACGTAACCACAAATTTAAACATTTTTTTTTATTTCCTAATGGTTAACCTTGAAACTTCCCCCACCATTTTTTTTTTTCCTCTTGGAGACCTGAGAAACAACACCAATGTGTTTCATTACATCTTGATCTTTCAAGCTGCAAACATGGATGTCCCACCACCAATATATGAGGTTGATGTGGCAGGAGGACAGAGGAGGAGATGCCAGCATTTGGATCTAGTGGAGTTGATGGAAAGGAGAATTGAAGAAAGGCAGATCAGGAAGGATACCATCCTAACACAAAAAATTTTAAAATTGGATCTTGTCATGCTTCTGGCCTTACTCATTGCAGTCTTCGTCTACTTGGTCTACGCAGTCATATACTGTCTAAGGTGCACGGAGTGTGCTGACAAGGGAGCCAACTTGCCAGTTTTCAACGCTACTCTTTAAATAAAATTTTCTTTTTTAAAACTCCAAATGGTTGACCTTGAACATGTCTCAACCTGTCTGGTTGTATCATGAAACAGAAAAAAATTTCCTCTAAGCAACCCAACCCAACCCCCACCACCACGATTCCAAAAGAGCAATCCTACATGCAAGTCTGACTTCATTTCCAGCTCAGCTACGCTAGCGGTTACACGATACAATGAAGTGGGAATTACTTGTTGACAGCCTTGAACACCTCAAAGACATTTATCAAAAACTGCACATGTTATTACTTCAACATCCAGGGATGGTAATTAAAATGGATTTGGAATACGACTGTCCAACCATCGACAGTATGGATATACCCGAAGGAGTGGTCCACAATACAGAAGAAGAAACTTGTTGCTGTGAAAGTAGCACTTCAACAACAACAAGCACAAGTCCATCCAGCGCATATGAGGATGAAGGCGGATTTTTGTAAATAAAAATTTAAATTTTTTTTTTAAAACTTCAAATGGTTGACCTTGAACAGGTTTCAACATGTTGAAGAATGTGGATGAAAAATAAGAAAAAATTTTTTTCTATCTGATCACATAACCCCCACCAAATAACTGGGTACCTAGGATGCACGGAGTGACTTGGTCAGTCGCTATTCAACTCTTGCAGTGTGCACATCACACTTTTTCCACTTAATTTCCATAACTGGAGTTCTAAATGAAATATTTAGCTAAAACTTACATATTTGACAAGTTTTAAGCAAAACTAAAAATCGCAAAAAAAATTTTTTTTTTATTTTCAAATGGTTCAAAATTTTACAAGTCCCAAGCTCACCTAAGAAAAAAATTTAAAAAATTATTTTTTTCATTTAGCTCAAAATTTCACAAGTCCCAAGTTCACCTGAGAAAAAAAAATATTTTTTTTTTATAATGTTTCCAACAAGGACAAACTCGAATGAGTTGTTGGAAAAAAAAATAATTTTTTTTATTTTTTCGCATCTGACCACTTTACCCCCACCACGCGGCCTGGTACCCGGACGGCGCGGTGCTGTCCGGTCAGTCGGCGTCCGGCTCCCGCGCGGTGATGACACCACCACCGTCGGCTGTTCGCAATTTTGTTCCCAGTTGGGCTTCTGGTTTCTCCAGTGGGTAAGTGGAAAAAAAACTTATTTATTTTTTTAGTTTTAAGAGTGGGGTTGCTAGGGTTCAGGTCAATGGCCTCTGAGGAATGCCTTACGTCACATTTGGTAGGTTTTTCGGTCTGGTCGCTGGGAAAATAAATTTTTCTTTGCACTTTTGTGGTTTCTCGTGGATTTTCGCTCCGCAGCCGAATACTAGGAACCACAAGAGTGCAAAGAAAAATTTTTTTGTCTTTCCGCGTGACCTTGACCTTAATTACGTCAATGACGTCATTATGGTGACGTCAGCGGTGATGACGTCGTCATGACGTCATTTCTATTACGTCATACCTATGACGTCATAGAAATGACGTCATCGGTGACGTCATCGATGACGTCATTCGTGACGTCAGTGACCTTGGTGACGTCAGCATTCCTCAGGGGTCATTGACCTGAGCCAGCAGCCCTACTTTGCCACTACTCACACCGCTGACCGGAATTGTGAAGAATGTACTTTAAAAAGAATTAGTACAACGACTGCAGATTTTTGAGGTTAGAATTATCTGCTTCAATTTTTGAGGTTAGAATTTCGTTTGTGAAAAACAAGTTGAAAACAAACATTTATGTGATTGTAAAAATTTCAAGGATTTCACGAAAAACATAAAAGAGAGAAAATCATGAGTGGAAAGTTCATTTTATATTCGACCGTCGTATGGGAAACATCGTTCGCAAGATGAGTTCTACTAACGGAGAAGAAAATACACCTCTAATGGATGAGAATAGTTCAGATATAGAAAAACAAGTTGAACGAGAAATGGACGAGTTCCTCAAGTTTAACAAACATAAGAAGAGAGAAGAAGAAAAAGAAGAAGGAGAAGCTGAAAAAGAAGTAAAAAGAAAAAAGGTTGAAGTTAACATTACAACTAATATTTTAACAGAAGTATTTCTTCGGATTTTCTACCCCATTTCATCATGCATGACGAAAAGTATTTCAGTTGGAATTTTAAAATCATTGGATTATTCACCGATTGTTATTTTAAATCATGGAAATAAAATGGTTACATTCACTGAAACTTCTTGGGAATCATTTATGAAACATTTACATCTTTTGGAATGTTATTTGAGTAACAACACATTTGGAAGAAGAACAAGATTAAGTTTATTGGAATCAAATATTGAAGTTGATATAGTGAAACATCGTGGGGGACAAATGGTTCGCTTCAGAGATTTAACTAGACATGATGTAAAATTACATTTGACTAAAGAAGAATTTTACACTTTAAGTTGTACTACCGGTCCCGTCACCAGATATTTGAAACAACTAATATTTTCAAGTGCAATAATCAAAGACTATCTAATCGATACATTGGACAGACAACCTTTCGTTCCAATTTTATACGGTCCCGTGGATACTTCAATTTTTAATCGAATACCTCAAGAAGTGGATATGTGGAGACAATTGAACAACTATCACACCAACTTTAATATCGACGAAGAAGCGCAAGAAGTTAAAGAAGAACAATCGTGTTTGTAATACAAGTCAGTTGCTGACGAGACTTCATCATGAACAAACGGGTTTCGTTTTCTAATGCGCCACATATAATGGAAGTTAAAAAAGGTATAATTGAATTTCAAGCTTTTCGAGGAAATGATGGAAATTTTATTATAAAAGAATTAGTAATTTTGGATATGAACACATCTGTAGTTTATCATTACTTATTCAAACCTCCATTACCATTCAATAGACTAACAACTAAAGCGAAAGTTACAAACAAATGGTTGTACAAACATTTTCACAACTTAAGATGGGATGAAGGTTTTATTAATTATAACATGATGCCGCACATTATGAATCATTACTGCAAAGAGTTCAAAACTATCTACACAAGAGGATTGGAAAAAGCTAATTGGATACAATCATTTACAAGCAACGAAGTGATAAATGCAATAATAGATAGAGATTTCCAATGCTATTTCAATGAACTTTGTATTTCATCAAAGAGTTTTAAACATCGAAGGTCACAGTGCGCTTTGAAGAATGCCTACCGCTTGAATAATTTCCTTCAACAGAATGGTGGGGGTAATGTCGGTAATAAAAGTGAGAGCGCTACCATGACGCAGCATGAGTATTACTCGAACCTCCGAAGAGACAACATCTCCGACGGACATTATTATTAACAAGAAGATTAACAAGAAGATTAACAATAACATCAAGATGGCATCGCAGAACTTTCTTCAAAATTTGGTTGATCAATTCAACGCTCATTCAAAATCAACAATCTTACCGACGAAGAGATGTTCTGAACTAAAAGAAGAAAAACATTACATCATACATACAATCAAGAAGATGGACACTTCAGTTGGTGATGCTATTAATTGCACATTGAGCGAGGCGCCGTATACAGTTGGTGACGAACCGAAGTTTCAGATATTCCTACCGAAACGATTTGTACAACTTTTACAGAATGAAGATCTTCGTGTTATTCAACCCGGCGCACTCTATTTGGTTTCACACGGACCGAGTGGAAACAACTCAACTGAACTAACTATTCATGTAACACCTTCTACTAACTAGTTTGTACATAGCATTGTAAATATATGTGTTTGTAATGGTTTCTCAATAAAGATGATATAAAACAAAAAAAAGATAAAAGAAGCAACATATTGTTATGTCTTTGTACATAGCAATATGTTGCTTTTTTTAAAAATTCCACGGGATGACCTTGACCCAATTTTGTGTGATAATAAAAGTGAAAATCAACTTGTGAAATTCATCAGTCTACGACTAGCTTTCGTACCGTACACATCTCGCTCTCTATAACTAAATACAAAACTTCAACATGTCCCTAAAGGTCAAGTGTGCATCTTACGATACCAACACCATTACGAGTTTTGAACAACTTGAAGATTTAACCAACGAAATGCGAGTTTTACTTACCGGTGGTTATCACTTAACTGTTGATGTTAGTGCTACTAATATAAGGATGTTTACTAAAACAAAATACTGCGATGATGAAGTATTTCTTTCTACACAACCTACAACATCTTCATCGCCGACTGGTCAACATAACATCAAGTTTCACAAGTATTACCAATGTTAAATAACTTTTAACAAGTAAAATTAAAGAATCACGTGATCAATGTCAAGTTGATAAAAAGGGAATGATACTTGTATAAATAATCATTCGCTTCCCGACTCTCGCTGCGTGAACACCTAATTTTAAAGATGTTATACAGAATGATGATTGAACTTGATGGAAAGATCTATGGAAAAGATTACAACACTGTTGAACAAATGACCGAAGATTTAAATATATTAACTAAAGAAGGATATCAAGCTAAATTAATTTTAAAATTTCCTGAAGTACATCCACTATCGACTGAAGAACTTATCGCTATGGCTAAAGCGGAGAGAGAGAAAAAGGCTGAAGAAAACAAACAGAAACAGACAAAGTCTGAAGAAGATAAACAGAAATGAACTTCTTAAGTATAAACATTCCTTACATTAGTAAGGTATAATTTTTTAAAACTTCGTTTGGATGACCTTGAAATTACCCCCACCACTTTTTGTAATACATAAAACTGACTATTCAACACTATACACTCTTATTCTTTCACTGGACTCAGCAGCGTCAACATGGAAGAACAAAAGTACAAGTACGAACCTCGTTACTGTTGTGAACAACAATGTACAGATTTAGGACCAATGATGGTGGACGGGTTAGCTTGCACTAAATGTGAATTTTTTGGATCTTGTTACTGCAAGTGCAAAACAAAACAACTACCGCCGCCGGAATTGCGAACTTTCAAATTTTACAAATCAAGATATTTTCATACATGCTGTCCTCAAAGATGTTTCAAATTTCATCCTCTCGATTTAGCTCATTGTCAACGCACCAAGTCTCATCAAGATGATTTTTGTACACATATGATAAAAAGATGTAAATACAGGTCAGATTGGTATTCCGATCCTGTAGAACAATCGAATGTGTAATTTTAGTTTTACACTCTTTTTTAAAACTTCAATTGGATGACCTTGAGATTTCCCCCACCATTGGTTTTTAGACTTCCCCCCACCATTAATTTAAGTTTTGTATTTTATTGAATCCGCCTTTGTATTATTTCACTTCCAACACTCTAACTAACAACATGGGATCGCCTTTCGTCAAGTTTCAACATATAATAACTGACAGAGAAGACTTGGAGGAAATATTTCAAAATTTGCTCTCTGTCATGGATAGATATCCTATGAGATGGATCAGACTTGATGTTCACTATTTACGTCCTCGTGATTCTTCATCATCTAGTGAAGACGAAACAACGACTACTACTTCAGCTAGGATATTTCAATTTTCTTCATCATCGAGTGAAGACGAAACAACGCCTACTACTTCAGCTAAAATATTTGAATTGAAAGACGAAGAAGAGGAACTTGGCTATTTATTTAATAACAAGCTCATGCTCACCGACAAATAAGCCTCCTTCCTATGCACCGATCTTCATTCAATCACCGACTCTCGCACGATGAACAACTCTCCGTTGGCACGAATGAATTCTAGTTTCGAAGTAAATTCTAAAGAAGATTTGCAAGAAATATTTAATACTTTACACGAAATTGTTAGTAAATTCAACACTGTTAAAATGAATCTGGAAATAACTTACGCCTGTCCTATTTGTGATAAGGTTGACAGTTCTGATGAAGATAGTTTGCTTAATCTTACTCCACTTACACCTCTACAATCAGACACGACAACAACAAGTACGGAAGCAAATGGTGAGCAACCTCCTTCCCCCACCACTTCATTGTGATTCAACTTCCCCCCACCACCTCTTTGTAATTCAACTTCCCCCCACCACTTCTTCGTTTAACTAACGTTCCTCGCTTTCACTTCTCATTCCGTCTCCAACATTTGAACTATCAACATCACTTGTTTCAAAATTTCAAACACCAAAAAACAACACTAAAGATGGATATGATGGATGAAGTTTCCTTCGTCACAAGGATGGAAGAGGAAAAGATGAAAGAAGAAAAATTGAAATTGGAAATTAAACGTTTGCAATTGGAACGGGAAAACCAACTCGAAATATTACGTTTCTTCAAACTTGTCAAGTATGTCATCTGGGGACTCTGCCTGTACCTTATCCTCGTCGTCGGCGTTTGCTTTTACAACTCCGTATTTCATCACAAAAATTCAACTTGTATTGCACATTGATTGTATTTGTTTTTGCACATTGATTGTATTTGTTTTTACGAATAAAGTTCAAAACTTAAATCTACCTATCCCGCTATCACCGGGTAGTTCAACTCTCAGGACTATTTCCTGTGCTAGCGGGATAGGCTTTTTTAAAACTTACTCGGGATGACCTTGACATACTTTCCGTAACCCAATTATCAAGTTGAATTTCAGTTTTGAACCAACTTTTAATTTATGCGATGTTTTAGTTGAACCCGGTTATTTTATGCGCACATTTTGTTCAACCCCAAATTGTTGAATTTCGGTCTTGAACTAACTTTTAATTTATGCGCAAATCTACTTCGAACGCTCACCCCACCTCCTCACCCCTCATTTAATATACGACCGGAAGCTATGTGCCCCGGCACGTGGCTTCCGGGGCAGCTGGCCTGAGCCAGAAGTGGCCAAATCTAACTACTCATTTACACTACGGTTCCTTGGATCCCTGTGTGCTCGTTTTCGTACACTATCTCATTCACATTAATAGGCTTTCGTGTTTAATTCTTAACGGGCGTTTATTGTTTCTATCTAAAGAGAGACAGAAAATGAATAAAACAAAATATTTCTTCCTCACGTTTTAATTTTATAATGCTAATAGTTTACATAATATTATTCACTAAAAAAACCAACACTCACGGTAATACAAAGATTCAACTAAAGTCAAAATAACTATGAATACGAAATTAACTGAGTAAAGGCGATATTATTTGCTATTATTTATTCATTGAAATTAAACACAATGCTCTAAAACAGCCTAAGCTAATTACATTGTGGCATTTAATATTAACATGAAATGTAATAAAATTCTGTTTAAAATACATAAATTCGTTTGTATACTAGATTTTAATTCGTTCATTCACAGACCGTATTTATGAAATAAACGATTTAGCCCGATATAACTGACGAAACAAGCGAAATACACAGGGTGTCCAGCTTCAACCTATACAAACTTTACCAGGTTATTCACAGGGTAAAAACTAGACAAAAAATACCATAACATGTATGCTATCTCGAACCGTTTTCTGTTTATCCGTATATACCTATGTTGATGAAACGAGAGATTGAGGATATATATTTTAAGTCCCTCCTGTCCTGAACATCAAACATTCATAGCTGGTTTCTATTCTTCAAGAAATTATATGTCCATACCAATTGGTTGCCCTCAATACTTTTGGAAATGAGTGATTTATAAAAGAATCATATGACAAAAGGTCGAAAGCCTCGATCATAACAACATTTTCAACAAACCACATTTTATTAATTTAGCAGCACTAGTCCGCAGTTATCATTAAAACAGTTTGATGATTGTAGCTGAATCATAATGTACCAACGTTCTGTTATCAAAGCAGGAACGTTAAACTTGTTCTGGCCTGATAACATAACAAACTTTAACAAACTTTAGCTCTTAGCTGATCGCAGCTTCAACAACTAGAAGCACTCAGTAAATACTGTATAGTTGATCAATCTTATTTTGTCCAATGCAAACTTAACAAATTAACTTTTTTGTGTTGCCCTTTATTTATGTTCTTTTTTAACTTAGGTCACAACCAACAACCAATGCCCAATGAAAATAAAGAAATAAAAATAAGAGAATTTTTTAATAAGTAACAACTTTGGAAGTTGCCTTTTTTAACATTACCACCATGGTTCCTCTATTTCACAAGGAAACTCAACGGTCCAGTGTTATAGTCATTGCTATAATTTTATATACATAATTTAAATATGCAGTGTAAAGGAATATGACTTTCAAAAATAACTTTAAAAATGATGACCCTTTCAAAAATAAGTCTCTGGTCTACTTATCTTTAAACCATAACCCAAATTGAATATATGATTTCCTTTTACACAAAATGTATTAAAAACATATTTAGCACTATCCACAATATATTTTGTTAGTCGCCCGAATGAATTGCCTTATATTGACTCACAACACTTCCACTATAATTACATACGTTTTCACCCTGTGTAGCTGCAGTTTAAATGTGATATAGATAAATTGGTGATGTACGGAATACTGTGGAAAGCAATATAGTTGATGCTCATGAACATAAATACAAACATTACCAAGTTGAAACTGCCCTAGCTCGAAACTTGCACTATTATGCATTTCCAAGGACTGCACTAATATGAATAGTTCGGTCATGCAAACGCTTTACCTATGTTGAACTCTGCTTTAATAGAGAGTTTAATACTAACAATAAAAAACTTTCTACATAGAAAAATCCATCCCACAATATCAATCTTATTAAAGGTACTGTGATATCTTGAAATGCATGACTAAAAATAATTCACCGATGGAGGGTAATATACCGGGTGTCTGCGAAGTCTTGTCCTGATTTCATGTTTTTACTGTACAGACACCATTCCAGCCACACGCATCTTGCATTTCTCCTTTCCAAACGAATTCACTCTAATTTTTTCTCATTAATTTGTTAACACCTAAACTCAGCTGATTGACAACATTGCAGTTTACGTATAATGCACTAAAAACAAATTATGATATATATATATATATATATCGTATGGCTCATTCAGCCAGCCACCATGGTTTAAGAATAATAAAAAAAAATTCTGCGGTGCAGAGCACCTGAGTCAGTATAAGTAAAAATCTAAACACTAAAATAAAAAAAAAATAAAAATTAGATCTCTCTTTATAGAGCTAAATCCAGGGCGCTAAGCCATTGCAGCCCAGCTTCACTTGAGCTATGCAGACCGGCCAATCCTTCGGGGAAGGCACTCAGTGGGCACTCTTCGACTATGTGTTCCATAGTTTGATACTCTGCTCCGCAGTCGCATGACTGGTCTTGTGTCATTCCCCATTTGTGCTTCCAATAATTACATCTCCCCACTCCAGTGCGGAAACGATTGAGTATAGTCCACTGCTTCCGAGGAAGATTCATACCACCTACCGCTACGGTCGGGTCATCTATCAAGAAGTGGTTCCGACCTTGAAAAGCGTCCCAGGAGGAAGTCCAGTTTGTATGGATGGTGAAGTTCGAGTCCATCAACTGGGAGGCTGTTCGTAGAGGTGGTTTTCGGGACCTCAATCGGCCCGCATTCTGGGGTAGGTAATCATGGATGGGCAGCTGTGGAGCAGATAAGATCTTTGTGTATTCCCTAATGAGTGCATCCCTTCGTCTTATTTCAGGAGGAGCGATATTACACAGCACCGGGAGCCAGGGTACAGGAGTCACCATGAGTGTACCACTAATGGCTCTCATGGTCCTGTTTAGCTGGACGTCGATCTCTCTAACGTGCACACTATTTAACCACACGGGAGCACAGTACTCAGCAGTTGAATATACCAATGATAGAGCAGTTGTTCGCAGAACATGTGCGTTAGCTCCCCATGTGGAGCCAGCAAGGTGATGGACAATGTTAGTCCTGGTTCTCACCTTAGCTGCCGTTTTTTGTAAATGGCTTTTAAACGTGAGAGACGTTTAAAAGCCATTTACAAAAATAAAAAAAAAAAGCCATTTACAAATTATGATGGAACAACTAAATTGCCACCTCTTTCACCACACTTGACCTCGCTGGCTTTTTATGTAGAGATTTGTTAAAGATTTGGTTTATTCTTTCCTGGTTTCTAATTTAAAAACTCTTAACAAGAGAATAATAAATGCAGTAACGTCCGTTACTCAGGAAATGTTAACTAATATCGAACAATGGTTGTTAGTAAAAAAAAAAACTAACTAAAAATTCGCCTGGTAACCCAAGGCGAAGTAGTAATGTAGTAATATAGAAGTGTATTAAGTTTGTGCATAGGTGTACAACTGAAAATAAAACTTGATCTTAATACCAAACGTTTTCATACTATTCGGTTTTATTATCAGCACAAGACTTTATTAACACCCGGTATCGTCTTTAATCTTCTTGGGTTATACAAGTATGTGTATATTTCATTTTTGTTTTCACAACCGGTTTCTCTTACCTTAAAGTTTTGAACTAAATTACTATGAATAATTGCACTGAGGTAGACAAGTCGGTTAGGCAACTAGACTATTCCATTACCACGCCTGACACTTCTGAGATGGATTGGTTAGACGAGGTTTGAGTGAAGGAAACTACTTGTCAATTAATGGAAATCTACCTAACTTAACTTATTGCTAAAACCAATGTTGTGGACTGAAATAGAATAATGTTTGAATAACAAGATTGCCTATACTTTAGGTTGTAATGAATGTAATACCAAAGATGGTACAAACGCGCAAATGCCCAAACATTCTCCATTGATAAAAAATTAAATATCAAGTTGTTATACTCTCTAATCTGAAAGTAAATGAAATTTCGCTACATGTGTTTTGAATTTTAGGTACTTTTAACTAAGGAGTTACGCTAGTGTAGGAGAAGAAAATCCATTTGGTTCAAATAAAAATTTTTCAAAAGACAGTAAAATTAATTGCCTCACGCCTTGATAATGTTTTTTTGGCAGAGGAACATATTCAAATAAAACAAAAAGTTCAACAATGTCATACCGCACGTCAAGAGATCTGCTGTCTAGTGATTAGCCCACAAAGTGAGGTGTTTCTCGTTACCGTGCAAAGCAAAGTAGCTGTTCTTTATTACTGTGCGATTATTTCAAGTTACGTCTTCATTATAGCCTAATTAATCACATTTCTAACCAAGAATGATAAGTTTCGCTCATTAACATTAAACCTCCTATTTCCCTCAGGGGCAGTGGGCTTTCCACTGTACGGGTGTTTCTTGGCGACCCCGGGGTACCTGAGCCAAGCTGTGAGACCCTCCTCACAGTTCTTCCCGAGCTAGGGCCTTTCTTCTCATCTTTCAGGTCTCAGCTCACCGTCTTTATTCTTTCCTGAGCTAACCTTGCTCACCTTCTTGTTTTCGACCCCAAATCAAGGGTGTCTTTCCACCTTCTTTCGACCGGCGCATGCTGGGGGGTCCTGGGAGTGTCCCTGTTGTGTTGCAGGGACTGATGTGTGCCTCGCACTGCCGATGGTCTCCTCCAGTGTGTCGTCAGAAGCCAGCCGCTTCGGACCTTAGTCAGGGAGTGCGGCATGGATGCAGGGATCGGACTCTGCATTGCCACGGTGCGACCCCCAGCACGTCCGGCACATTTTGTGTATCGGTGCTGGGCAAACGGAGGTTCGGGCCCCGGAGTACCGGGGTAGGGGTGTCTTATCTCCTACGGGGGGTAGACCTCCGAGGGTGTACCCGCTCTCGGCCGATGAAGGGCCGCCTCTTGCCGCACGATGCGCTGGTGACATGAAAGCATGGATTCTACTAAACGAAACACGAAGAACGTAATGGAGAATGAGCAAGCCGCTTTTAGGCGAAGCTCTATTGTGCAGAGGTCTCCGACCTCGAAGACTGGGACGCCGACAGTGGGAATTAAAACCTCCCCCCCACCGGTGCCGTTCAAGACGGTAAGTGACGCCGGATCGACGTCCGAGCCTGAAAAGAAGGAAGTGGAGGTCAATCTAGTGATGGAGGTGACCAATCCGGTAACACCTTTAGCCAATACCCAAGGGATTCCTCCCAGGAAGAGCCCTCTTCGTGCGGCATTCGAGCTGCAAATGCTTCGGCAGCAGCAGGACGACGCCCACGAGGAGGAAGACTCATGTCTGAAGAAGATGAAAGCTCTTTTGAAGGAGATGGCCAAGGCCCTCTTAATTCAAAAGAACGTGAACAAGGCGATAAAAGAGGGGATCCCGAAACTCGAAGATGCTCTAGAAGAAATTGAGGAATGCCGGAAAATCAGGCTAAAGGCAGTGAAGCAGGAGCGCGATGTCACGAACCGAGTCATCTCTGCTTCGCCTCAAGCTCACCTGGCTGAGTCCCAGACTCAAGCCAGAAAGCGAAAGAAGAGGCAGAGCGGTTCTTCGCCGGGAAGCCCTGAGCTTGTTGAGGTGGACTCAGTGCCGAGACCGGTTTTTGTCACTGCGGCATCGCAGACATCTCCTGTCCAGGCCACTCAATCCGCCCCGGGCGCTGTCATGATTCCAGCGGCTACTCCTGCAGAGGTTCCTGCTCCGGCGGCTAATCCTGCCTTGGCAGCAAACTCTGCCTCAACACCTTTGGGGGGCTGGAAGACGCGCCTGTCTAAGAAAGAAAGGAGGAGGCAGAAGCAAGCGGAGGCAGCTTCGAAAAGTGCCTCGAGGGTGGAGCGGACGCAAGTCTCAAACCCGGTTGGGGAGGCCTCTGGCAAGTCTGTCAGAAAGCCTAAACAACCCAGGCCTAAGAAGCCCAGGACGGAGGCAATCTTGATCAAGCCCTTAGGGGGGCGATCTTTTGCCGATGTTCTGGGTCAGATTAGATCGCAGGCCAAACCGGAAGAGACCGACACCGTTATCAAGTCTATTCGGCGAACCCAGAACGGCGATGTCCTCCTCGAACTGGGGAAGTCGAGTGACAAGATCGGTTTTGCCGCTTCCCTCAAGACTGCACTTGGGGACAAAGGCTCCATCAAGGCCCTAGAACCGAAGTGTTCGGTCGAGATTCGGGACCTTGATGCCCTCTCCACCGAAGATGAGGTGACCCGTGCGATCCAGGTGGCACTCCCGGAGATACCGGCTGACGGAGTGAGGGTATGGCTGACAAAGCCAAACCGAAGTCAACTCCGGATGGCTGTCGCTGAGATGGGCGAAAAGCACGCTAATAAGCTGCTTAGCCTTCAGCACCTTAGAGTCGGTTGGGTCAGTTGCAGGCTCAAACGGAGGGTGGTAGTTTCGAGATGCTTCCGCTGTCTCGGTTTCGGCCACTCCTCCCGAAACTGTAAAGGGCCCGACAGGAGTGCCAACTGCTTCCAGTGTGGAAGCCAGGGCCACAAACGTAAGGAATGTTCCTCGACCCCCTCCTGCTTCCTCTGCAAGGATTCAGGCTCCAGTGCCCTCGGTCACTTACCCGGGTCTGGTCAGTGCGGTGCCTTCAGAGCCGCACTTGAACAGGCAAAAGGCAGCGGACGGTAATTCGCATCCTACAGGCCAACCTTCACAGATCCTGGGGAGCTGATAACCTTCTAGATCAGCTCGCCCGAGAACTTGGTGCTGACGCGCTCCTTATCAGCGAACAGTATCGGGACAGAGACCCAAACATTTGGATCTCCGACAGCCTCGGTACTGCTGCATTTTGGGCACGTAATACGCAGGATGTCTTGGTGCGGAGTCACGGGCGCGGCCGAGGATTCGTCTGGGTTCGGTGTAGGGACGTGACTATCTTCAGTTGCTACCTCACCCCCAACGAGGCCGTCCAGGACTTCCGCGACAAGATAGATAGTCTAGAGGAGTGCGTTCTCGGCACCACCGGGCATGTCGTCATTGGTGGCGATCTCAACGCCAGGGCCGTCGAGTGGGGAATGCCCTCTACCAGCTCCCGGGGGAAATACATCCTGGATTTCATCGCCAGGGCCGGTCTTGTCGTCCTTAACCAGGGCGACACACCTACTTTTCGGCGCCCCGGGCAGAGAGGCACGATCCCCGACGTCACCTTTGCGTCTGAGTCGCTCCTTCCGAGGATCTCTGGCTGGAGGGTTGTGGAGGACTACACGGGTAGCGACCACCAATACGTCGTTTTTGACCTGCATGATCAGGCAAATCGTCGAGTTTCCGCATCTCGGGAAGGGCCACGCCGGTGGAACACCAACAAACTGGACGTGGTCAAGTTCACCGAAGTCATCTCTCGGGGAGCGCAGGGGAATCCTGGTGAGGCTGGGGCCGAGGCACTAGTAACATCCACGATGGAACTGATCGTCTCGGCCTGCGACCAGTCTATGCCGCGAAGGAAACCCCGACGCGACAAACAACCCGTTTACTGGTGGACTGAAGAGATTGCGGAACTCAGAAGAACATGTTTAAGAACTAGACGAGCCGCCACAAGAGCGAGAATTCCCGCAGACAGAGTTCGTAAGTCGGAGGCCTATAAAGCTGCGAGAAAATCTCTCCGCCAGGCGATCAACAGGAGCAAGGCGAATAGCTGGAGGAGACTTCGTGACGACGTTGACTCCGACCCGTGGGGCCTGGGTTACAAACTTGTAACACAGAAACTCGGCGCCCGATCTCCACCTTCCATCATGGAGGGCGCCACCATGGGGAGGATCGTCGCTGCGTTGTTTCCTGAACATCCACAGCGACCGCCGGTTGACTTCGGACGGGTAGAGGACATTCCACTCTTCACCTTCGAGGAGCTGGAAACCTCCGTTCTCTCCCTGAAGAGCAACAAGGCTCCTGGCCCGGACGGGATTCCCAGTGAGGCTTTAAAGAAAGTATTTTCAATCAACGCTGACTTGTTGTTGAGAATGTACAATGCATGTTTAGTAGAAGGGGTGTTTCCGGCTCCCTGGAAAACAGCCAGGCTTGTACTGATCAGCAAGGGCAAAGGTGATCCCGAGCTGCCGTCGTCCCACAGGCCTCTCTGCATGTTGGACACGGCTGGAAAGCTGTTCGAGAAGCTGATCCGTTCCCGCCTGACTTCTGCCGTGGAAGCTGCCGGGGACTTATGCCCCCGTCAGTACGGCTTCAGAAAGGGACGGTCAACGATCGACGCTGTCACCGAAGTTCAGAGAGCTGTGGAGAGAGCCGAGAGCCACAACCATTTCTCCCGCCGAGTAGTGCTTCTTGTTACGCTTGATGTCAAGAATGCCTTCAACTCGGCGAGGTGGGTCGATATGTTGGATGCGCTTCGAAACACCTTTCGTATTCCTGCATATCTGTTGCGGCTCATCGAGGATTATCTACGCTCTCGAAGCCTGATTTATGACACGAGGGACGGAACGCGGACGGTGGAAGTCACTTCTGGTGCCGCACAAGGTTCAATACTCGGCCCGGATCTCTGGAACGTTGCCTATGACAGCCTCCTGAGGTCCGAGATGCCTGAGGAAACCACTTTGGTTGGGTACGCCGATGACGTCGCAGCTCTCATAGCTGCACGCAACGTTGAGCTGGCCCAACTAAAGTTGAACCGAGTCATGCGTGTGGTCAACACCTGGATGTCAGATCACGGTCTCTCGCTTGCTCTCAGTAAGACGGAGATTGTGATCCTCACGAAGAAGAGGATCGACACCGTCGTGCCACTCCGAGTGGGAAGGGAGGTGGTCACATCAACTCGTGCCGCCAAATACCTTGGGGTTATGGTGGACACCAAGTTAAGCTGGAGGGATCAGATCTTCCGTACGGCGGACAAGGCCGCTAAGGTAGTCACTTACCTTAGTAGGCTGATGGCCAATGTCGGGGGTCCCCGATCCAGCAGAAGACGTCTGTTGATGTCCGCGGTCCAGTCCGTGCTCCTTTACGGGGCAGAGGTGTGGGCAGGCGCTCTAGATAAGGAGTGCTACAGGTTGCGACTCGCCCGGGTTCAGCGTCAAGCTGCGCTTCGGGTGTGTTCCGCCTACCGGACAGTGTCCGAGCCTGCCGTCCTGGTGGTCGCCGGAGTCATCCCTGTCAAGCTCTTGGCAGGGGAGAGGAAAGCGATTTATCAGAGACAAGGCGAGATCGGCAAGGACACGGCAAGAACAGAAGAGCGCTCCCGAACCTTCCAGCAGTGGCAACACAGCTGGGAGCACGACACCCGAGGACGATGGACTGCGCGACTCATCGAGCAGGTCCAACCATGGGTAGAAAGGCGGCATGGCGAGGTGGACTACTTCCTCACGCAGTTCCTGACAGGTCACGGCTATTTCAAGTCGTACCTGAACCGGATTGGCAAGACCGGTTCACCGGATTGCATCTACTGCCCGGGCGTTCCCGATGACGCGGAACACACCTTCTTCCGCTGTTCGCGTTGGGAAAGGCCCCGCCTGGAGGCCACAAGAAAACTCGGTGTTTTTTCGGTGGACACGGTCTGCCAAAAGATTATGGAGGATGAGGGCAACTGGGATTGTTTGTCACAGTTCGTCCGGGGCATACTCCTGGAAAAGAAAACCGATCTGGACCGCGAAGTGGCCCAGATCCCTTGATCGAGCGGCTGGATAAGGAGCGAGCCCCACGGGCGTAAGCCAAATTTAGGCCTAGCCTGACGTAATGTGACAAACAATTCCAGGTTAGATTCCTAAAGAGTAGAGGAGGTTTTTTAGTGGGTAAACCCGTTTTTAGGGGAGCCCCACACTACAGGCTGGCCACCTGTGTGCGTAATGCATTTTTCCGCCTCTCCCTCAAAAAAAAAAAAAAAAAAAAAACATTAAACCTCCTATTAAATCAAACATAAAATTTATTTATATCTACCAATAAATTGAAAAAGTCTGTAATAATTGTAAAGTTGGGGATCTAAATTCCCGTCTTTTAAAAGTTTGTACTAATATGAAACTTATCATGAGTACGCAATACACCACTTAAACTTCTAAAATAAATTTTTACTTTATTATGAATTCCCCTTGTAATGTAACAGGTAGATGTTTACTCTGTAAGTGTTGATTTGATTTAGTTGGCCCGACGGGCCCGCCTGATGAAAGCTGATAGCAAAGTATGCAAATAAGGCACCGGCCCAGCCAGTTTATTTAGAGAGAATACACACAAGCTTGGCTCCAACACTCTCGGTAAATAACGAAAAGGACAAGTTAACACACTGCAAATGAATAAATTATTATTAACAATTTAAAAATATATATTTTTAGAGAGTTCACTGTTATATGATGTACGGAAAGTTCTAAGATATGATTTAATTAGTGATTAAAAATTATAAAGATGCAATTTTTTAGATTGAGTTATTACGACATTGATACCCTCCAAGGATCGCACATAAATCATCATGTAAGAATACAATTTAAAATTTGAAATGAAATGAAATTGAAATATTTTGAAATGAGTCAAAAAGGTTGATAAGGCATTGGCACCTGTACTCGAAAGGCATATATAATATCTGATGTATTAATATAATCTCGTTATGAGGACGCAATGTTTTTGTGGAAAATAAGCTAAGATGAAAACACTGTAAATCGAATCGAATTGTTCTATTTTTGTTCTTTTTTCAAACTATTACAGGGGACTAATTTTATATTATTTTAAAGAAGTGATTAACGAAATAGGTATCTAACAACTAGTTTAAATAAAGTGGCTTTCCCCATGGTCAAAACAAACCCTAAACATTATTTATGTTTGAAATACATAATTTCGGAAGACCATTACAAGAGGTGGGTGCAATATTGGCAGATGGGGTATGGATACACTCGCCGCTTACGCCATCGATAGCGGTTTGCAATTCAGTTATATCACGTATGTGATAACAGGATAAATTGGCTAATAACTAAAAATCAATCAAGAGTAAAAAAATGGCAGGCGATCAAACTTTGCATTAAAACCACATTGCTGAAAAAATTGCAATAACTCCCGGTTCACTCGACCTTTTGAGGTCGGGTTTGTGGAAAATTTCTCAGAATGCAGAGACCTTTATAATGATGCATCACATAACATAAGCCAATGAAGCTTTATCCAAGACTTTCTTTAGGGACGTCCCTAGTGGAGGTCGTCATGGAAACTGCATTGGGCTACGTCATAAGATACATAATTTAAGGGACTGCATTCTGAGCAATTTTCCCCAATCCGACTTCAAAAGGGCAAATGGATCGGGAGTTTTAGCATTTTTTTGTTTTCAGCAATATGATTTTAATGCAAAGTGAACGCCTGCCATTATTGACTCGATCGTCCTTTTGAGGCCGGGTTTGCGGTATTGTTCTCTATTCATAGACATCTTTAATTTGATGTACATTTAGACCTACTCTTACATTTAAGATTTTCTTCTGACCCCTTGTGGACCGTTCCCCCTTGGAGGTCCAAGGACAATAATTACTTTAGGAAGTAGTCTAAGTCACTCAAAATCAATTTGCAAAGTTTTAGTTTTGTTACTTAAATACTTTTAGAAATATTAAATGGTTTCCAGACTTTTTTTCACCCTGTATATGGAAAATTTCATTGAGAAGTTTTGTAAGCCATTAGTTTTTGTAAAGACCACAAGGCTTAGCCCCAGGACCTTCATAAAAGTACCCATGTCGAGGTTTAAAACTCTCTTCCTGCTGTTGTCATCGAAATAACCAAACAAATTTTCAGGTTGGCATTGAACAGCATGCCGGGTATCTGATATTTTCATAATAAATTAAATTATATTCAATACTGTACCATTCATATTTGGTTCTCATCACGATGGAAACTGCTACTGTAAGGTTGTTAGCTTTAGCAGTAAAAGTATGACTTCGTTAATATCCATTGTATACCCACTAAAACGGCAGTTTAGTACAAATACACGTGTCAAGACCGCTTTCCTCAAACACTTTAAACTGCGTTTAACTTAAACGTAGTTTAATACAAAACGAAACATATGGTCAACTTTAGTTTAAACTCAGTTTAAGCTTAAACTGACTTTGAAAAAGTGCCCATCAATGACTTACAACAGCCTACGGTGTAAATGGTTAAATCCAAAGATAAATTTTGCAGTACGCCAAGGCCAATTCAGAATTAGACATAGTGGTTTCATTGTACAACCGGTGCTTGACTCCTAGGTCTTTGAGTCGTATTAAAACTACGTCGCAGGCTAAACCAATACTTTTTTCTAAATGAATATTCTAATATTCTAAAGGAAATTAGGAATATGTAAAGGAATATCTTTAGGAATATTCTAAAGAAATTTAAAACTAAAAAGTGGTTAAAACATGAAATGAGATTCTTACCAAGACTATCAGAAACTGTGGAGATAATTTACCTGCAAACAAAAATATCTATTATTATCTTGTACAAGAGTCTAATGATACTACTGTCTTAAATATTCATGCAATTAAGTTTTATAACATAGTTACCTAATACTTAAAAATTATCTTAATATATCTAATCTTTTGTATATTTGAATAACTTATTTACAAGCAAACACTACAAGATGCTACAGAGTGAATAAGTCATATATCAGAAATTTAAGTAAACCGCCAAACTCTATTGAAAACCCACTGGGTACTTTGGTCTACTGCATTGGGAATTTTTTATTATAATTTGTACGTGGGGGCTGAGCAAGTGCTCGAAAAACTTAAACTATTCTTATAGGAATATCACTTAAAAATGGTGGGCCTAAATGCCAAGTACAAAAAGGCTTGTGTTCAGAAACGATCTCGTTTGCTCCTCTCGCTCGCCTTCACGACAAGCTCGTTCGCTTCGCTCACTCGCTTTGCAGACTGTTTTAATGTAGGCCTGCGGATGCTTCAGCTCCGTACAATATATGCTCTGGTGTATATTTGTTTAGCCCTATGTTGAATTTGTAACACGTGGATTCTAATTATTTGGTTAACAGCTGGTGTCATAATTTATTTGTTATTAATACTTTTGTTTTTAAATTTAATTGTAATCCTGAAAATTGATTAGTAGTTATTTATTTTTGTACAACTGTTGTTTATCTAAACATTCATAATCCGCAGTATACGATTTAAAAGATGAGAATTTTTTTTATTATAGTTGTCTACCATTTAATAATTTAGAATTTAGGCTGCAATGAAAAACTACATGTTTATACTAGAACACGTCGTCTGGGCTTTGACAGTTTAGTCAGATCTTTTCATAATTTCTTTGGTGTGATTTTAAATTCAAGAAGAACAATGTTAAAAATTTTAGAATTTAGGTTTTAATTGAAGATTATAACAAAATAATATTTTTCCCTGGCAAAAATATACCTGAATTTGTATTATTTTTATCCCAGAACTAAGTTATTTGCAAAGTTGAAGTAAATCGTTCAAGCGGTTGTTGAGATCCGTGTGCATTTATACATACAAACATACATAAAAATATACCATACTCGTATCAGTGTATAGTATTAAAAAAAAATGCCACTCCTTAAATTCTGCCATTCTTTATAATCATGGGGTAAGGATAGGATTTTGTTAAATTGCGCTATAAAAGTATCAATGGGTGGCAATGAATTATTAAATAATTAACCAATTCAATCCTTTTACAAACTTACAAACCGTGGAGTTATTTTATGTTCAAACAGCTTAGTGAAGTTTAAAACACTAATCTAATAAAAACTGCAATTTTAAAGTTTGAAGAGACTTGAATTTCCCTAAGTTTTTTGTCTAGTGGCAACATTTTCCTCATAAAAAAAATATTATTTTAAATAACTTTTCAATGACAATTCACTTCTAAGCGGGTTATTCAATATTTAAAAACTTCTGTACTGAAGCAGAATGCCATAAATTAACTTTACATTTTTATTATAACACAGTAACTCGATTGTTTAATTCTTATAGTCATTGTATTATATTTCAAAAATATAAATTGACTTTTCTATATTTTACTATACTTGAAAACCAATTTTACAATCTACTTCGGTGGTGCTGTAATAATTAAACAAACTACGTAAACAGAAAACAGGCATTGTATTAATAATAGGGTGTAATCATTGACTTTATTATTTATCATTTCCAAGTAAAATTTCATAGATTCAACCAAATTTGTTACAAAAATAATAATGAAATAAATAAATGCGGTATATAGAACAATTTTTACTTCGATTATGATTGAGTTCATTATGTGTTCTAAAAACTAACGCTCGCTCCTTTTTTACATATAAAACAGGTTACATATTTTTGGTTCCCCCAAATGCTTCTCAGGTGATTGCATAGTTTATTTAAATTAGCTTTGTATTTTCTCTTCGATATAATTTTACAATCTAATCTCCGATTTTCGTTAATCTTATCTTAATCATATCTTAAAATATGTTTATAATTTTATCATAGTTTGCTGCCTGTGACAAAAATGCTCATTGTGTATGAAATTTTGCCCTGGAACAGTGGCACGGCATGTCCTTGGTCGGGAATTTACTTGCTCTGTTGTTGATTTTTCTCATTTATGGTAATCGCTTGTAGGCCTATTCATAATCTCCCCAAGAGAATAAATTGTACAAAAGGTACCTTTTTCCGAAGAACCCTCTAAGAACATTGCCTTGAATGGAATTGGTTTCATTGGAGACGACGTATCCAAGTATGTTGTGATCGGTATGTCTTCATCTGCCATTGACTGTTATGCCCAAGCTATCCAAGGAATTGTCAGATGTTGTTGGGGCCACTATGTTTGCAAGTCTAGGTCAAATGCCCTGCCGTTCCCTTACTAGTAGGCTTTTCTTAAAGATGCCCACATCTGTGCTTGTACACGATGACAAGGGTGAAGGTCAAAGATGCCAAAATAAGATAAAACACCTGGCACACTTATTTTTGTACGTGAGAATTACTTAATCTCGATTGTTACTGTCTTATTAGGTTGTTGATGATAGGGTAAGAGAGAACAGGATCCTTGCAAAGCATATTTACACATACATCATTTTAACATTCGTAAAAATATACCGCCCATGAGTTTTACTGTCTTCAATATTTTTTTCTTAAAAACGAATAGATTCATATTCTGAGGACTCTCTAGGTTGGTTAATTAATGGCATAATACCAGGCATAGCTGGATCTAGTTTGAAAACTTAACAAAATGTATTGAGATATTTGAACTGCAGAAAGTCAGACTGTGAGGCGAGTGAGTACTTTAGCCTCTGATGAACCCACCCATCTCACAAACCAAGATAATTTTATACACTACTCATTAACATTTTCACATTATGAACAACATCTTCCTCCAAAGTGTTACAAAACTCTCAAAATATTCTCTGTTCAATATGATCACAACGAGCCAACCACATTCTCCCATTGCAACAGCATTTCCAATCGGAGGCAGCGGCCAGTGTGTCAGCCTAAGTGCATTACCTATTTACTCCAGAGGGGGCCCTAATTGGGAACTGGCCTTTCTAACAGAGTCTCTTCTGTGAACTTGAACCACTTCGAGACGAGACCACTCTACAGGTATTGTCACTTACACTTTAATTATATAGCTTTCAATTATATAAGGGTCATTTGGATCATTCGTTTTTAATCGACAGAACATGAATTAACTGAATTCATGATTATATGGATGAGTCAACGATCCTTCTATTGTTACCCAAAACTGTTTTATTAAATCTGGTGGGCAGCCTCGTTTAGGATTGGAGTAACTGTTTTTAATTTGCATATCCAACTTTTGGTAACAATAATGTAGATTAACCATAATTGTAATCAAACTAGTTTGAGGCTTTGTACATTAAAGCCTTTGTAGCCTTTTGTAGCTAGTGATTGACAGTTCAAATTAACTCAACAAACATGACATCCTGTACATTTTAAACAAGTGAGACAAACACGACTTTATATTTTAAAAAAATTAGTTATCACCTTTATTTTGTATATTCCACTGATACATGTTTGTCTACTAATTTATATGCATAATGTCGCATTAGTCTTAGCTTTACATATTTATTTATTTTCAACTTTATAATATAGTTTTAAATTTCTTATTCGGCTGTTACTCCAACAGCCTAAATTAACTGCAGATAAAACTCTAAAAACTTCATTTGGGAACAAAAAAATCACTGGTATATATATTTTTAGCAAATTACTATCCTTAAGAAAATGTTTTTCCAAACCTTAAGAAATTAACTAAAACTTGTTTCCTAGAAATTAAAAGCTTTCAAAACTTGTATACGTTGTGATTGTATACGGAAAATTCCATTACTTGTTTTCTTCTTTAAAACATTGTCAGGCTTTTTACTTTAATTGTTATTTTTATAGGTTAGGAGTTTTGTCTTGGTTAGACGTTCGTGGAACGTTTTAGACACAGCAAGGTGGTGAGCCGCTGCAGTACAGATAGGTAAGCCTACATATAAAAACTTTGGGCAGAACGCTTTTCGGACCCACGACATCGCTGCCATAGCGCTCTAACCCCAACCGACTCATGGTACACACAAGTAGTCTTTAATCACTGATATGTTTTTCATACCATCCCATTTTAAGAAATAAAAAATAAGAATTTTAATACAGTACAGCAGACAGTATAGCTAAAATTTAATTTTTAGGTTTGTTAAGGTTGTAGTTAGTAAATATTTTATACGTACGAGTTTTTCTACTCAAGTTTCTTTTAATCACAGCATTTCGTATCTTTTATTTTTCATAGAAGTATTTGTTATTCGTCTCGAGCTGTGGTTCACACACTCTCTCTCTCCCACTATCCCGCCGTCTCGGGCAAGTATTGTCGGCGACTGTGGCGGCAGGCGACAGGTGTGTTACGCCACTCTCTTATTATCTGACGCTTGTTGATCTAATAAACCTCTTTGCTCTTCTTCATCGGCTGCTGTAAGGTGTGTCGAGTAAAGCATGGCGGAAATAGTAGTTTTCATTGCTAGGACGGAAAGTGGATTTTTTCTGTGCGTAATCGCGTTTTAGTAGTGATTGATCCCAGAAATCACTTTCCTTCCGAGTGATGAACAACGTTCTTCACCACACTGTAAAAATATAATATAAAATAAATATAATATATAATTTACAAATAAATATATACAAATTTCACTATCGGTTTACGTTTAGTAGTTGATTTTAATATTTTTTTTTTAAATAGTCCTTTAAAAAAGCTGGTATGTAAGTAGAATGAATGAAATGTCAAAAACATGCATTAACAAGTTGGTCTCCAAGTAGTTTTTTGTTTACATTGGCCTTATTTGGTTTGGATTAGTAAGATTTTTGCTTGAGAAAAAACAACTTTAGAGGTTAGCACATGGAAAAAATGAACAGATGTTTTTTTTTGTGCACTTTTATAAGGCTACAGGTAACGCCAACTTTGAGGACTAATTACAGGCCAGAAAACGGCTGTTCTGCTTAAAGTATGATAAAAACATGTATTTAGCTATCCTTAAAGGGATTTCGTATTAAATTTAAATAATACTAAAAAAACTGTGACTTACTGTACAAATTACCATTATAACTGAAATAACCCAAAAGGTGTTAACATTATTAGCAAATTTTGATGGATGAAGAAAATATATTTAAGAACTTTTACTTTTCTTAGAACACAAAAATGAAATATTAGACTATTCAAACAAAATCTCCATTGTTACTTGTAGGTCATGAGATGAACTCACGCAATTCAGTGCATTTGTTAACGCAACAACCTTAGTACGAGTGTTTCTGTTTTTAAACAAAGCTTTTACATCTTTCATTCCAACACCAAACGTAAAGTAATGAGTCCTCTTTATAAGAAACAAAGCTTTTGAAAATTGTGATGTTTCTGAGCAGCGTGCAAAACAAAATGTTCAAGCGATTTCAAAGAGCGAAAAACATAATTTTTATTTACATTGATTATTTAAAATAATTATGTTTGTCGTGTTATGAAGTATTGTTTTGCATTGATTTCACAAAATGAAATTTAAACATCGATATTCTAAGGTTTTGTGTTTTGGCGTACAACCTTATATTTACGTCAAGCTTTTGAGAGTGGTAAATGAAGACGTACTAAATATTTCTTTCAAACGTTTATTGTTAATGACATAGCACGCAATAAATTCATGTGTTAAATATAAAAACCCCTTTAAAGCAAATAATTATCAGTCTTATTGTAAATTTTGAAATATTGTAGTCCCTACTGCTGTTCGGTGATCTAACGGCAGCGAGGGACCATGAATTTGGGTGTTTGTTGCCACAAAATTTTTCGGAAGCGGAGCTTAAAATCTGCTCTTGAGATACTTCCATATCGCGAAAAAGGTCTGCTTCAATTTATCACATATTCGGGAATA
Source organism: Neoaliturus tenellus (assembly GCA_030545055.2). Lineage (NCBI taxonomy): Eukaryota > Metazoa > Arthropoda > Insecta > Hemiptera > Cicadellidae > Neoaliturus > Neoaliturus tenellus. The sequence continues at coordinate 5,559,149 of CM061531.1, forward strand.
GATCCAGCTCACTGACAAAGAAAAATTCTGCAGCTTGGGGAACCCAACATCTACATATTTAGGCACACAGGAAAACAAGAAAAGCGTTTTCCAGGTTACCGGAATCAATTTCGCCTGTTATCAAACCGGGGTCTGAAGGCTGAAACCAGAGCTTAACCATAGCTGCCAAATCCGTTAATTATTTGACGTCGATGTCTTATTAGAAGTTAAGTAACTTAAATAGGATCATTATATTTGTACAAACATGTAAATTAAATTAAAACAATGAGCCTATTATTTATAATATGAATCCACTGTGCACAATACCCCGACCAATACTACAAATCAGGATTGCGGTGAAAATATAAACAAAATAAGGGCTGTTTCATTCCTTTGATGTTGGTAAATGCCGCTTTTGATTCAGGCCGGTGACGAAATGTATCTGCCCATAAGATTAACATGCGCCAGCTGTTTTTTTTCCTGTCAGGCCAGTGACGTTTTGGGAACTATTTTTTGCATCGTTTTACCCGCTAATGAAACTGCCGTTGTCTATTACATTACATCAGTTTTACCCAGTCCTGATTACAAATAAATTAAAACATGGTATTTGTGATATGGCTGCAGAGACAAAATAATAAGCCCACGTCGAACGAATTGATAAAAACTATGGTTATAAAGTATTGAGATATGTATAAGATATTACCAAAAAGTGTTTAAAATTTTCAAATTAGAATAATGTCATCCGTGCTAACTCAGAGGTTTCACCTAAATTTGCAAATACAACTGAATTAAACTCACCCACTGTTTTGGCAAACTTGGAATTGCAATGTTGTGTAAAATATTCAACAAACTGCCGATACAAAGGTAAATAAATGCATGCAAATAAGGGATCCGGGAGGCTGAACATATCGGGTATGAACAAACCTGAACTCCCTCAAACAACCGCCGGATAAACTGGTGGCTCCATCCACTTTGAAAATCAGAAATGAATGTATCGATAATGACAGAAATCGATGGTATCTTTATAACGGAAACCCGCTAGTCATGTCATATTTATTTTCATGTCAATACATTTTGTATTTTCATTAATTGTCAGAAAAATACACCTCTTTAAGGAGAAAATGCGACTGATTAGCTTAATAGCATTTAGCTTTCCCTCCTTTTTTGGTCGATTTGTTAACTTCTTTTGTGTATCTAGTTTTAATAAAAATTACTACGAAAACCCACAACACTAAAGTTTTGAGTTGTATCTATATATATAATACGTGATACCCCTTTTTTGTTAACGCTACTCCTCCCTTATTCCTGGACCAATTTTAAAGTTTGAGGTGTCAAAAGAAAGGTCCCAGTTCGTAGTTTTGCAATAAGGTTTTAGATTTTTGATATTTTAATTCTGAAGCTCACGGGAAGCCCTCAAAGTTCATTTTTTTTGTCCATAAGATTAACATGGGAAACAATTGAATTGCTAAATAAAACAGCTGTTGATAGTTAAACAAACAAACACACATTTTAAAAGCTGAATAGAAGTAAATTGAACTGGTACTGAAATATCAACACAATTTCATACTTTAATACGTGGAGTGTCTAATCTGAGGTTTTAACCTTTTCTCAAAATGTAGCAGGTAGATTTTGCTTGAAACTTTTATTTACACGTATTTGGACACAAAAATAAGTTTTGTAACTTAACCCTGGAAAAATTCATTTTTGTTTATGAAAACAATTATGGAAATTGAAATTTTTGACATGGGTCTTATTGGTTGTCCGACTGGTATTGAAATAAAAATGAAAGGTAACAAATATTAAAATAGAACACTAAATTAGTGTGCATGGGTTTTCAAACTGCTGTACACTATAAGGAAAAGGGATAGTTGGTTGTAAGTGTAATAACCTTTTTATTTACTATTATAGTATAAACATATTTTATGCAGATCACTACACATATTTAAAAACCTGTGTAAAGACAACATTTAAAAGTTTTTAACCTCCAGTATAGAAAAAAAGACTTATTACAAAAATGGTTTTTATAAAGAGAAATTTTAATCAAAATAAAAATGCCACTAAAAACAAAATGGACCACACCAACAAAGATGTAGAATCTCAAAATTTTTCCGATTTCTTTATTTAAATTTTGTAGTGTCATGGAAGTTAAGTTAAAGAGGATTTAGGCATAATGTGGACTCATTTACTATGTCATTGACTACCTCATACAGTAGTACTATAAAACAGCCACAGTGAGTGCTGTATATAGCTCATACAGGACCGGGGAGTAATGAACATGTTGATTTTTATTCTGTTGTCATTTACATTTCATGTTTGATGAACTATGTGGATCCAACATCTGTGAATTTATTCTAATTTTTATAGGAGGGTTTAGATAAAGGCCCTATAAGACATATCGGCAAAAGAACAACTACGTAATCTAAGCTAATTTAGACATAAAAGAACAAGCACCACATCTCAACACTATCACATTGGGAATGTTGGAGAATTGGTAATGAAGATCGATCGATGAAACACCTATAATGTTCTATCTGATTTTCACTATAGTGAAAATTTCTTTCAAAGTATTAGGCCCTACCATGGAGCTAAGCTTGATCGCCAGGTACCCTAATAAATGCAGCGCTTTGCGCTGCACAGGTACCCCTAGTGCATATATTAATACATAATTACCTCATTCCGTGTATCGATCCTAAACTTTACAAAACTTTTTTGATTACAAGAAACTATTCAGATATTAAAACAAGGTTGTATGCCTACTTTTTCTTAACATCTGTTTTGAAGCAAGACACGTGCAATGCCTTCCAACAACTTAAGCAGTAATAACAAAATTCCATTACGCCATTTAAAGGCATGTGCTAATGTATGTTTTACATTTCAGGAGAACCATTAGTAAAATTGAATTTAGGGATCTATAAACGAAGTCCCATTACTTAGGAATTTAATCACGGTGTACATCGAATCGATCTTGCCCGTGTTATTAGGCAGCGATAAAAAATTTATAACACAAGTTAATTCATATAGATAAATGCGTTTTTTCCTTCATGTATCCCCAGTAATTTTTTATTTTTAAACCCCCAGTAACACGATTCTAATACCACCTTTTTAATATTAGACATTTTATTAGAGTTTTTCTCAAAGACATTCTTAGAGTACGTCCGTTGTTGGATGTTTTAATTTTTTGTAGCCTGTATACATTATACCTGGTGTAAAAAAGTCAGCCCCCCCCCTTTAATTTTTTATTTGTTGAGATAAACAAATATCGTTTGAGGGGTAACTTAACAAAAAGTACCTTTGGACGTTATCAAACATTTTTAGTCATGTTAGGAAAAACCTTAAATGTAAGCATAGGTTGATATACACATCAAATTAAAGGTCCACTTGGCAGAGTACAATGCTGCAAACTAGACTTAAAATGGATGTCCCTAACGGAAATAGTAGGCGTTCCAAGTTTTCATTAAAATCATATGGGTAAAACTTAAAAATGCAATAACTTTCTTATAATACTCAACCTTTTGACGTCGGGTTTGTGTCTAATTACTCCAAATTCAAAGACGTTTAAATTTATGTATGATGTGACAAAATCCAAAGCATATTTCTTTAAGACTTCATTGGGGGACGTCCCGTAGAAGATGTTTCAATTGAAACTTCATTAGCCTCTGTCAAATCATACATTATTTTAAACGTCTTTGCATTTGGAGTAATTAGCCGCAATCCCGGCTTCAAAGGTTGAGTATTATAAAAGTTGTTGCATTTTTTAGTTTACCCATATGATTTTAATGGAAAATTTAAAAGCCTACCTTATCCTTCTGGATCATCCATTTTAAGTCTAGTTTGCAGCATTGCACTCTGCCAAGTGAGACCTTTAATTTTATCTGCATAATAACATATGCTTATTTAAGATTTTCTTCTGACTCCTAGTGGGCCATCCCCTTAACATGACTAAAAATGTTTGATAACGTCGAAAGGTACTTTTTGTTAATTTATTATCATCCTCCAAACAATATTTGTTTATCCAAACAAATAAAAATACTAAAAGAGGGGCAGACTTTTTTTCATACCCAGTATTTATCTTCCTTGAATTTAAAGTAATAAACCACAAAACTGAACTTAAATGGTCGAGTAATAAGATGTTGCACTGTTAATTTTAGTTTATCTGATTTTATCGAAAGTTTGATCGATAGGTATTTCCATCTCTGTAATCCTTTTAAGGGCAAGTTTTTTGTATTGTATCTTGCTAAGTTAGACCTTTAATTTGATTTACATTTAGACCTATGTTTTTATTTAAGATTTTCTTCTGACTTCTAGCAGATCTCCCTGATATGACAGAAAACTGCAAGTGTCTTCAAACGTAGATTTTAAATGTAAAAATGATACAAAGTTCTATATCCTTATTAGTAATAACAATAAAATATGATTCCCATGAGGGAAATTTTAAACTTACCGCATGCGTAGAGAACGTTGATTTGATTTTGAATGCCTCCATAGCAAGCTTTATTTATATCTAGAAATTTTCCCTCGAATCGTGTTTGGTAACTAAATATATTATTTATATTATAACCAGAGGAAGAGGATAGGCGTGGTTTGATTGATTAACTAACTAAACTCCAATGGAAGAGCATTTTTAATTTCTCTGCTCTTTCTCCCTGCATTCAAATTATTTTATTTGGCTCCCATTTTATATTAATAGTCAAGCATGTTTCTTTTCCTCACCTTTTCTTAGCTTGTGTGCATCATAGGAGAAAGCCGCACATAAAGTTAAGTAAACATAACCTATATTGTCCTGCAAATGAGCAGAATTTCATTATAATTCATATTGCCTCCCCAGGGGCTACGCCCTACAGGCTTTTAAAGTTTCAATGTTGATCTTATGGACGTCGGGTGGTCGATAGAATCATTAGACAGCTGTTAGCATTGCAATAACAAGTGCTAACAAAACAGAAAAGTGAAAAAAAAAATTAAAAACTAATTAATTGGGTACAGATTACTTTATTTTTTATCGAATTTGTTTGATGAAACAGTTTTTAAAACTATTCTATAGTAAAAATCTATCGTAGTCAACGATATTTTAGTTTTAATATACCGATTGTTAGTCGAATTGGGTCGTGTACTACATTGATCGATTATGTTCAGGATAAAGAGTATGACTGTAAATACATTGTTACTATTTGTTTTTAAATTAAATATTTTTTTTTTTAATTTCATACATGACTTTATGTATATATCAATATACAAAGTTTTGCTGGATGGATTTTGATTTTAAACATGAGGGTGAATCTTATCCTGAAGATAAACTTGTCCAATAATATCATACTAAGTTTCCTTTAGCATTGCAGGGACAGCAGCAAATATATAATGCAGTCTGACCTCAGAGCTGCACATCTGATGATATCATGAATTCCAACAACCACTTTCCCAGGCTCTGACTCGAAAGGTCGTCCCAGAACAAGACGACAAGGAAAAATATCCTTGTGTATGAAATGGCAATACTATAACACTCAGTACAATCAATCGCCATGGTTTATGTTACAAATTTAAATTAGAAAATATCTAACTTATACTTGGAACTTAAAATTTTAAACTTAATTAATTTATAAACTGGTTGTTCAATGGAGAGAGAGGAGCTTTGTTTTTTCTTTCTTCGAGAGAACCCTACTTAAGTCGGAAGTTGCAAGTTCTGTCAATAGCTTAGTTTGGACGGAAACTTTGTGGGTTGACTTCTAAAGTGATTTCCTTTCTTTGAGGATATTAAATTTAAACGTAATAGTGGTGGCCATGTCGTCAAAAATACATTTAACTCACATTTATACTGAATCAAATAAAAGTTAAATCACTAAACCACGCATGTAAAATGTTTTTAAAAATCTGATAAATTTCATATTATGTGATAGTTATAAGGATTGTAGCTTAGTCTGATATCAAAAGCAATAGCTAAATAATCGTTATTTTCTTATTAGATTTATATAAAAGATCACTATAATAACATAAACCTGTTATAATCGGCTGGCCCAATAAACCACGGCTTCTAGTATGAATTCTCAGGCTAAGCTTGGATATAAATTGAGATCCAAATCCAAGGAGGAAGTAAAAACTGAATATTCAATATGGGTCATTTTTTTTTTAAATAATATTTCCTCGGTACGTTATAATCAATATGCCTACATTAACAGAAAAAATATTACCAAGATGACTTTTGTTTACAACTTTTGTATATGTCAATTTTATTATAACCATTATAACATTATTAGATTTTCCAAACTATTTTGCATCTCATTATACAAAAAGCTAACATATTTATATATGTCAATGTTATTATAACCATTATAACATCAATAAATTTTCCAGACGATTTTGCATCTCATCATACAAAAAGCTAACATTTTTATTTACATATTAACATGAACTGGCCTTGTATGTATTGAATGCAAAAAAGTTTTTATCAACATATATGTAACCTTTTCATATAAACGTTGCACACACATCTCGTCTGGTTTTGGGCCGATATATGAGGACACCATTGTCGGGGATATTGAATAATGATGGTGCTGAGATTCAATGTTCTGTGAGAAAATACATTTATTATTATGTCTTTCGCTATTCAAAGTTTTATAATTTTTCCTATACCAAAAGATTTGAATAAATATAGGCACCTAAAGCAGTTAGTGAATTTCAACAGTTTTAAATTTAAAGTTTGAGTTTTGACTTCTGTTTCGAGACTCTGTTTGTGATATTATTTTTCGTAAAAGTGAGTCGCAAAATATGAAATAACAAGGGAAAGTAGTTTTATTTAGAAAAAAAGAGTGATTTAAAGGGTTTGAAAAATATTAAAACGGATTATTAAATATTCAAACTGATCTGTTAGATATAAAATATATTAAAAACTATTATAAGAGTCGAAGCCTTACAAGTTATCGCCCCGCGTAGGACATGGACTATACATGACATGAAATGAAAGTAAATTACAGATTAATGCATTGTTTTGTCGACAGTAACCGGGCTTTCTATTACTGTGAAATTAAAATGGCTTCGAGGTTTACACCTTAACTCCGCACGTAGAGAAATTAACGTTCAACCATTTGTCTAAATTCGAGTGTAAATGGTTGTTTGCAACTGAAACATAACCATTTTATAATTTCACAAATAAACAATGCGTCAATCTATTGCCCTTCAAATAATGGTTAATATCAAATAAATAGTAACTCCAATATAAAAAATCTAAAAATAAAAAAATAAACTATGGAATAGATGCCGTTTGGAATTTGGTCAAATGTCATTTTCTCATACTAGACGCCTTACAAAGAAATACCCGTGCAGAAAAAAACAAAACATTTACAAACAAATCACTATATTTAATTTTTAGTACTGAAATGTGTACTAAACCTAAATGCGTTAAATGTGTTGAGTTTAAATTAACCTAATTTGACCAAAAGTTCAATTGTAATAATGAAAAATTTATTTACAAGATCGGTTGAGTTGTGCCCTCTCCTTTTACAAAAATATTTACATTCACATGCTGGTAGGGCAGATATTTGGCTGATATAAATAAGGATATCGATCCCCGGACAATTCTGCAAACAGCACGAAACGTCGACTGTTACAGACGGCTCCGTCGACGATCTTTCTTTCCCGGCTGTTTTTCTCTGACTTGCATGCCTAAACTGCGAATGAAACGTTATTCAAGTCAGTCATAGTTGTAAAAAACACTTTTTTCTATAAACCAGAAAAATTCGGTATTGTTTTAGTTGTACAAGGTAATAGAATGTGTTAGTAATACAAAATATAGGAACGTAATATATTTTTAATTTAAATCATGAAGAGTGTTGAATATTAGCATTAGCTAAATTTGAAACTGTATAAAATTCAATCGTTTTAAAACATTTAACAGGCAGAGATGTTCGTGTGTTTGGTAAGGAAGGTATTAGTCCCATGATACAACACTTGAATAATATATTTATTGCTTTCTCCCACACAGAATATATTGTACGTTGATCATGTCGGCGGATGATACCTCGGCAATCAGCGCAGGTGGACTTCCCCGCCCCCTCATTCTCCTCACTCCCTCCCCCAGTGTTTAAACCCATTCATTAGCCTAATGACTTACTCGGGCTCCATTCATGCAAGTCAGCACGCTATTACACAGGCTGGCGACGGCGAGGCGGCGGCGGCGTGGAGCAACCCGTCTTGGATTTAGTTAGTTTCATCAATTTAGTCAAATACAATGAATACTATAATGACCTGATTCTACATTTTATTTGTCTAGAATAATGATAAACACCTAAAGACAGAAATGTTAGAGATTTTTAGGCACAGAATTCAATGAATAAAACTGTCACTTTAGGTTTAGAGCTTCATAACAAGCTTTAAAGAGCGCTTTGAACACAAGGAATGGAAATCTGAGCAAATATTTTGCTAAAACGCTTATTACAGATTGTTATATTTTTTAATTTTCACTTATTTTCAACATTATTTTCAAAGTAGTTTTTAAGACTAAATAGAACTTCGGTGGTAACTAGTTTGATAGTCAAAAAAGGAAAAATAACCCTTTGAAACAGAATTAAATTACATACTCGTATAAATATGTGATAGAAGCATAGTGATTAAAGTAATAAAGGGATTTAATTTGCTTTTATTATTTTTATTCGCCAAAGCTTTCATGAAAATCAGTTTTGAGCATTCTGAAAAAAAACTTTTAATTAGCATCATTTTAACTTCGTTTTTAATTTCAACATATAGAAGTAGGATTATTGTAAATATTATGCAAATAATCAAGGGATTTCATGCATATAGATCCGACATACAATATTTTAATTCTATATCGGGAGAAAAACTTGATTTTGTTGTAATACATAATCAGCAGAAAATACCGTTTTTGGTTACTTTTCATTTCTCCTCTCCTAATTTTTAATACGGTAAATTAAGTAATAATTAATCATAGATTTGGGTAAACGTCAAGATTTATAAGGAATTTAAATTAATAGCTCCATTAAAAAAAAAAGTTTAATGAAAGTACATCAACTCCTTTACTAATTTTTTTTTGTATCCCTAACGCAGAAGATTCTCACATCGCTTTTTCCACTATAAAACGAAAAGTAAGTTAGAAGGTATTTATCGTGTAATTGAATCCTCAAAGTGATTAATCAATTTATTTATTTGTGAATGAAAAAGAAGCACTAAAATTTAATTAAAATCTTAAATGAAGATACGTCACAGTATGGACGGAAGCAGTTGTAAGTATTGCAATATTGTAAACATTTAGAAGGGTATATCATTGTACTTTGTACATGCTTTAGCGTAGAGCTAAATACTACATAAACCTAGCCTACCCTCGTTAATTTTCTTTTACATTAAGATAAAGGACAACCCTAACATTTTAAATGTAGTTTTTAATGGAACAAGTAAAATTAGAATTTTTTTTATTAATTTAAAAAGCGTAAACATACGCTAACGATTCTTCACGGTATGTTTAATGCTTGATGGTACCGGTATTTGAATTCTGAATAAAATGTTTAGTTATATTGAATTATATGAACAATATTGAATTATGAATCACATAATAATATTAAAAGAAAAATTAATAATACATGAAAGAATAAAAGTGGACCATGGGGAAGTTGAATTACGGCATAAAATTTAATGGGAGAAAGACATATAAAAATTAACTCTTAAAATTTATGTATACCTCTATCGCCATTGCATCTTGAAAGTTCTTCATCGAATGTCTGGGGCATTCAATAAAGGATAACGACAAAACTACTATTCTACCTATTCTCAACTTGCCCAACCCCCACACGTAAAGCATCACTTAAGCCTCGAAGGTTTCCACACTGAATTTAGTTTCTTCTCTTCGAATGTACCTTAGTAAATCTCCTTCGATAAAACAACAATAGTCCATGTAATGGAGTTGCCACCACATATTACATCATTGAACACGCATCAGCAACTGGTTTGCCAAGTGAACGATATGTGGTTTAACTATAAGATTGTGAGGGGAACTCACCTCACTTATATTCTCTATAGAATGTATTCTCGCATAGTAACAATAGTCTTATTTAGTTCTTACGTTTACCTTCAATGGGCTTTCTATGTTACATATAAATTATTTATATCAAAATCATGTATTTTGTTATGCAATGAATATTATTACTATTAACATATAACTGTAGAAACAAAATAATTAAACCACATCAAACTATATTCTTAAAATTATGGTATCGACCTCACAAGTAATATAAAGTTTTACTCATTTAATTTTTTCGAAGTGGAATAATTTCATCTGTGCTAACTCAGCAGTTATACCTAAGTTTTAAAATAAACCTGAACTAAACTGGCCCACTGTTTTGGCAAACATGGAATTGCTATTGTGTGGAAAATATTCTGAAAACTCCCGATACAAAGGTAAATAAATGCATGCAAATAAGGGATCCGGGAGGCTGAATATATTGGGTACGAACAAACCTGAACTCCCTCAAACAACTGCCGGATAAACGGGTTGTTCCATCCACTTTGGAAATCTGAAATGATTTGGAATATAATACCGTATATCCAATACATTTTGTTTTCTTTATTAATTTAAAAAAAATATATAGAATACTTTTTAAACTTTTTTCAAAAACAGTAATGAGGCTTTTAGCTTTTCCTTTTTTTGTTAATTTTTTACTGCATGTGTGTAAGTAGTTATCATGACAAAACCCACTAACTTGTAACATTTTTAGTTAAACGTATTTATAACATTTATGTACTATGTTATGAACAAATTTTTATATACCTAGGAAAACAATATAGATATTGTTATTCTTGGTTTTAAAATAATATGCCTACTTCTTAACACGTGTTTCAAAGCAAGGCATACGTATTGCCCTTTAACAACTGAACCTCTAACAACAAAATTCCATTACGCCCTGTAAAATGCCTTTACTGCTAATGTGTGTTTTACATTCCATGAGAATCATTAGTGAAATTGAATTTGGGGATCTATAAACGGAGTCCCATTAGTTAGGAATTTAATCACGGTGTACATCAGATCGATCTTGCGCGTGTTATTAGGCAGCGATAAAAAAATAAGTAGTTGGTAATAGTTAATTCAAGAATGCATTAGTGGTTAATTTATCCTAGGTATTAAAATAATGTCTGTTACCATCGTTGGGACATTGAACATTTTATTAGATTTTCTCGAGGGCTTCCTTGGGGAATGTCCTTATAATTGGTTTGAAATAATAAATCAATAGACTCTGTCATATAAATAATTTAAAAACTACATTAATTGAGAGTAATAAGCCAAAAGATACCTCAAAAGGTAGAGTATGGCGAAAGTTATTGCTTTTTTACCCATATTATTTCAATCAAAAGTTTGGTTGTCTGCCACTGCAATCTCACTAATCCATTTGAGATTCAGTTTTTGGCGTTGTCCTCTGCTAAGTAGGAAATTTTAATTTAAATACATATTTCTATTTTATGTGTGTTCTGGTGTACTGTACGTCTAACATATAAGAAAAAAAGGTTCTTCAAAAATTAGATTTTTTACAGTAAAAATGATGTACCAAGTTTAAGTCTATTACATATGTGTAATTGATCAGAAAATATTAAGCCCGTGCGTGACTTTGCTTTTGTGCTCTCCTTATGTACCGGTAACAAAAATGTTAAATTAATATCGGTTGAATGTGGGATTGTCCCCATAGAAATCTTATGTTATACTTGTATTTATACCAAGCATATTTTATTCAGGAATATATATATATAGGTATTATATAGGCCATATGAAGTATACATGGTTTTAAGGGAACCAGAGGAACAGGGTAGGTGTGGTTTGATTGATTAACAAACTAAACACCAATAGAAAACCCATTTTCTTTTCCTTTCAATCAAATAAATTAGTTATGTTTAGAAGCAATTCTAAATAAAAATACTATTTTAAGGCAGCAATCTTTCATTTTTAATGTAGTTAGTCAAACTGAGTGGTGTACAACATTGATTGATTAGATTCAGGATGAAGGCAGTAGTGCTATAAATACTTTCTTACTACATTATAACAATTTCCGCTTCCTTTCCGTACATTTTTTGAAAATTCGAAACTTAATTCTTATTCTGAAGATAAACTACTTCAGTTCTATCATATTACGTTTCGAACGAGGTCACGTTAGCATCGCAGCGACAGTGGCAATAATCATGTACGACGCAGTCTGATCTCAGAGCTGCACATCTGCGGATATCGTGAATTCCAACGACCACTCCCAGGCTCTGACTCGGGGGTCGTCCCAGAACACGACAATGAGGCCAAAGATTATCTGCAGTACTCTTAAACTGTAGAGAAATCCAACAACATAGATTAAATTATTAATTTTACTTTGAAAAATAATAAAAATCAACCATTTTTTATTTTTAGTAAAAATGTAACAGGTTCTTTCATTGCTGGACATTTTAGTTTAACACTCAATAGTTTCCCAAAAAATTCCCAAAATTACATTCTAATTGGTTTTATTCAGTGTTTTATAGAACGTTATTTAAGTAAGTTCATTAACTTTAAATCAAATTTTAAACTCAATGAGATTTTTAAATTTGTGTTTCAATAGAGGGAAAGTATTTTATTTGTTCTGTCTTCAAGGGAACCCTATTTAAGTCGGAAGTTGCAAGTTTTGTCAAAAGCTTAGTTTGATGAAACCTTTGTGGTTTAACTTTTAAAGCTATTTCCTTCCTTAAAAAATTGTAAGAGAGACCAATAATAGTGGAGGCCAAGTCGTCAAGACTATCTTTAATTAGCATTCCTTCTGAATTAATTAAAAGATATAATTAAACAACTGCTAAATGAAAATAAAAATTATCACGTATTATGTTATAGTCATAAAGAGTGTAGCTCAGCCAATCAATATACAGCCAAATGACTATTGTTATATTTTATATTAAAAATAGAGTAATAATAGAATGGCCGAATAGCCAAGTTGGAATAGGCTTGTAGTTGGAGATCTAAGTCCAAGGAAGAAGTACATTTTTAAATAATAATAATACAAAGCAGCTATACGAAAAAAACTACTGTTGTGGACAATGATGGCTCTAAGATTCAACGTTCCGTAAGAAAATATATTTATAATAATGTCCTTCGCTAGTCGAGGTTTTAAAAATTTCCCAATACCTAAATATAATTGCATGAATCTTACATGGAATGTTTGCAATATTTGTATTTTGGTTTCTGTATGAAATTGCGGTTATACCATTGCTTTATTTGGGTGAAATGGCAAGGGTAAGTAGTTTATTCTAGATGATGATATTTAAAGTTTTTTTAAAGTATTAATATACTTACAACTTGAATGCAAACTTGGAATAACTTCCAAATTTTAAAAACTAAAACATACTTGACTTATATTAAATTAACCTTTTACAATCACGCAAAGCATTGAATTTACTAGAGATTATTAGGATTAAAATGAAGGATTGGTTTTGGTGTCTTTACCTTGACAATTGCACATTTTCGTGACTTGTAAGCCTTTGGAAGGATTAGCAGAGTCAGAGTTAGGCTCTGAGCTATCGCCCCGCGTAGGTGGCGGACAATACATGAAATGCCAGTGAATTACAGATTAATGCAATGTTTCGTCGTCAGTAACAGGGTTTTCTAGTTCTGTGAGATTATATGAGCTTCGAGGTACTACCTAATTTGAGGAATTAACGTTAACCCATTTTTAATCATTCTGTAGTTGTTCAACACCTCTAAGAAAATCATCGGTTTCTCAGTTTCCCAAATTTGAAATGCGTCAATCTACCACTCTCCAAGAATAATTCTTCTATAAATTATTTACAAAGTAAAAAACGATCGAATATTTGTAGCTTGGAATTCGATTTATTGTAGTTGTCTCATACTTTACAAATCACAATAAAACATAGTACTTATATTGGTTATTAAATAAGATTTTAGATAAAGCTAAATGGAAAAATGTTCATTTGTAGTAATGAAAAGTTTACTTACAAGATCGGTTGAGTTGTGCACCCATCTTGTAAAAAAATATTTACATTTACATGGTAGTGGGGCAGATATTTGGCTGATATAAATAAGGATATCGATCCCAGCAGCCTGCACGCCATGTCGACTGTTACAGACACGATCTGTTACTCGTCGAAGATCTTTCTTTCCCGCAGTTTCTCTCTGATTTGCATGCTTAAACTGCGAATGAAATGTTATTCAAGTCAGTTCTGGATACTTTTTTTCCATAAACCACAAAACTCTGTATTGCTTTTGTTGTAAAACGTAACGGTATTTAATGCATTTCTACTTTAACTCATGAACTACCTAGAATGTGTGTCATGCCAGCTTCTAAATTTGAAACGTTATAAAACTCGATCGTTACAAAACATTTACCAGGCAGAAGTATCATAAGTTACATCTTGTGTCATGAGTTAGATTTAAGAAAGGCATGTGGCCCATGTTAGCAGTACTCGTATTTATTGCTTTCTCCCACTCCAGAATATATTGTACGTTGATCATGTCGGCGGATGATACCTCGGCAATCAGTGCAGGTGGATTTCCTCGCCCCCTCATTCTCTCCACTCCCTCCCCCAGTATTTACACCCATTCATTAGCCTAATGACTTACTCGGGCTCCATTCATGCAAGTCAGCACGCTATTACACACGCTGGCGACGGCGTGGAGCAACCCTTCCCTCGACTGGCCTTGGATTTAGTTAGTTTCATCAATTTACTCCAATACAATGAATACTATAATGACCTGATTCTACATCTTATTTGTTTATAAAAATGATTAACACCTGAAAACAAAAATGTTAGTGATTTTTAGGCACAGAATTCAATGAATTAAATTGTCATTTCAGGTTTAGAGGTTCGTAACAAGCTTTAAAGAGCTCTTTGAACCCAATGAATGTAAATCTGACCAAACATTTTGCTAAAACGCTTATTACAGCCGGTTATATATTTTTTTAATTGCCACTTATTTCAAACCTTTTCAAAGTAGTTTTTAAGACTAAATAGAACTTCGGTGGTAACTAGTCTTTGTGGGTCAAAAAAGGAAAAATAACCTGCGAAATATTACATAACATACATAATACATATAAGTATGTGATGGAAGCATAGTGATGAAAGTAATAAAGGGGATTAATTTACTTATATTATTTTTATTCGCCAAAGCTGTCATGAAAATCAGTTTTGGAAATTCTGAAAAAAAAACACTTTAAAATAGCTCCATTTTAACTTTAATTTTTGAAGATATTGAAGCAAGATTATGCAAATATTATGCAAATGATCAAGGAATCTCGGATGCGACACACAATATAGTAATTATATATCTAGAGAAAAACTTAATAATTTTGTTGTCATAAATCTACATAATTAACAGAAAAATCCGTTTTCGGTTACTTTTCATTTCTCCTTTCCTAATTTTTTATACGATAAATTAAGTAATACTTAATCATAGATTCGGGTAAGCGTAAAGATTTATAAAGAATTTAACTTAATAGCTCTTTAAAAAACTAAACAAAATTTAGAAAACTACTGTACAGGTGCGAAAACTTGAGTTTAATGAAAGTACATCAACTACTTTACTGATTTTTTTAATCCCTAACAATGAAGATTCTCGAATCGCATTTTGCACTATAAAACGAAAGTTTAGAAGGTATGTGTAATTGAATGTCAAAGTGATTAAACAATTTATTAATTTGTGAATGAAAAAGAAGCACTAACATTTAATAACAATCTTTAATGAAGATACGTGACTATATGGACGGAAGCAGTTGTTTTGCAATATTGTAAACTTTTAGAAGGGTATATCGTTGTACTTTGTATATGTTTTAGCGTAGAGCTAAATTCTACTTCAACGTAGTTTGTTGTCCTCATTAATTTTCTTTTACATTAAGATAAAAGACAACTCTCCCAATTCAAATTTGTTTTTTTAATGGAACAAGTAAAATTAAAAATGATCTATTAATTTTAAAAGCGTAAACATACGTCAAAGATTCTTCACGGTATGTTTCATGTGTGATGGTATTTGAATTATGAATAAAATGTTTAGTTACATGGAATTATATGAATAATATTGAATTATGAATCACATAATAATATTCCAAGAAAAAATGAATAATACATCAAAGAGTAAAAGAGGACCATGGGGAAATTGAATTATGCATTACATTTCATGTGAGAAAGACATATAAAAATTAACTCTTGAAATTTAGGTATGTCTCTATCGCCATTGCATCTTAAAAGTTCTTCATCGAATGTCTGGAACTTTCAATAGAGGATGACGACAAAACTACTATTCTACCTATTCTCAACTTGCTCAACCCTAACACGTAAAGCATCACTTAAGCCTCCAAGGTTTCCACACTGAATTTAGTTTCTTCTCTTCGAGTGTACCTTAGTAAATCTTCTTCGATAAAACAACAATAGTCCACGTAATGGAGTTGCCACCACATTACATCATTGAACACGCATCAGCACAACTGGTTTTGCGGAGTAAACTATATGGGTTTGTAACTATAAGATTGTGAGGGGAACTCCCCCCACTTAAATTGTGTATAGAATGTATTCTCGCATAGTAACAATAGTCTCATTTAGGTCTGACGTTTACCTTCAATGGGCTTGTTATGTTATTTATAAATTATTTATATCAAAATCATGTATTTTGTTATGCAATTTATTGTTATGCAATAAATATTATTACTATTATCATAATATAACTGTAGAAACAAAATAATAAAACCACATCAAACGAAATTCTTTAAATTATGGTTTCGACCTCACAAGTAATATTAAGTTTTACTCATTTTATTTTTTCAAAGTAGGATAATGCCATCTGTGCTAACTCAGCGGTTACACCTAAGTTTGGAAAATAAACCTGAACTAAACTGGCCCACTGTTTTGGCAAACACGGAATTGCTATTGTGTGGGAAATATTCTGAAAACTCCGATACAAAGGTAAATAAATGCATGCAAATAAGGGATCCGGGAGGCTGAATATTGGGTACGAACAAACCTGAACTCCCTCAAACAACTGCCGGATAAACTGGTGGTTCCATCCACTTTGGAAATCTGAAATGAATCCTATTTAACACCGTATATACAAAACATTTTGTATTGTTCATTAATTTCAAGAAAAATATAGAATATCTTTTCAATTTTCATCAAATGAAGTAATGAGGCTCTTTTGGCTTTTCCTTTTTTTGTTCAGTTTTTTACGGCGTTTGTGTAAGTCGTTTTAATAAACAATTATCATGAAAAAAACCCACTGTACTTGTAACATTTTTAGTTATAAGTATTTATAACATTTATATACTATGTTATGAACCAAGTTTTATATACCTAGAAAAACAATATAGATATTTTTATTCTTGATTTTAAAATAATATGTGTACTCCTTCTTAACACGTGTTTTAAAGTAAGGCATACGTATTGACCTTTAACAACTGAACCACTAACAACAAAATTCCATTACGCCCTGTAAAATGCCTTTACTGCTAATGTGTGTTTTACATTCCCGGAGAATCATTAGTGAAATTGAATTTGGGGATCTATTAACGGAGTCCTATTAGTTAGAAATTTAATCACGGTGTACATTGGATCGATCTTGCGCGTATTATTAGGCAGTGATTAAAAAAATAAGTAATTGGTAATAGTTAATTCAAGAATGCATCAGTGGTTAATTTATAATCGGTATTAAAATAATGTCTGTTAACATCTTTGGGATATTGAACATTTTATTAGATTTTCTCGAGGGCTACCTTGAGGAATGTCCTTATAATAGGTTTGAATTTATATATCAATAGACTCTGTCCTATAAATAGTTTTAAAACTTAATTAATTTAGAGTAATAAGCCAAAAGGTTCAGTATGAAGGCAGTAGTGCTAGAAATACGTTCTTACTACATCATAACAATTTCCACTTTCATTCCATGTAGTTTTTGAAAATTCGAAACTGAATTCTTATTCTGAAGATAAACTTCTTCAGTCCTATCTATCATATTACGTTCCCAACGAGGTCACGTTTCCTTTAGCATCGCAGCGACAGTGGCAATAATCGTGTACGACGCAGTCTGATCTCAGAGCTGCACATCTGCGGATATCGTGAATTTCAACGACCACTCCCAGGCTCTGACTCGGGGGTCGTCCCAGAACACGACAACGAGGCCAAAATATTTAATATTATCCGGCTTTATTCTAGCACCGTAGTGCAATGGATCAACATAGTTTAAATTATAAATTTTATTTGGGAAATAATAAAAAATCTACGATTTTCTTTTTTAATAAAAGTGTAATATATTATTTTATTAATGAACATTTTAGTTTAACACTCAATATTTACCTAAAAAATTTCAAAAATACATTCCATTTTTTTATTCAGTGGTTTTATACAACTTTTAAGTATGGTTTAAGAATTTTTTATGGTTTAAGTAAGCTCATTAACTTTACTTGCAATTTTAAAATCGATGAGATTTTTAAATTTTTTTTTTCAATAAAGAGAGAGAATTTGATTTGTTCTGTCTCCGAAAGAACCCTATTTAAGTCGGAAGTTGCAAGTTTTGTCAATACCTTAGTTTGACGAAAACTTTGTGGTTTAACTTTTAAAGTGATTTCCTTCGTTAGAAAATTGTAAATGACATTAAGAGAGACCAATAATAGTGTAGGCCAAGTCGTCAAGACTATCTTTAATTCGCATTCCTTCTGAATTAATTAAAAGTTATAATAAAACTACTAAATAAAAATTTAACAAATCACATATTATGTTATAGTCATAATGGTTGTAGCTCAGTCATATATCAATATACAGCCAGATGATTATTGTTATATCTTATATTTAAAAAATAGAGTAATAATAGAGTGGCCGAATATCCTACGGCTTATAGTTGGAGATTATAGGCTCAAATTAGATACAAATTGAGATCCAAGTCCAAGGAAGAAGTACATTTTTAAATAATAATACAAAGCAGCTATACGAAAAAACAACTGTTCTGGACAATGATGGTGCTGAGATTCAACGTTCCGTAAGAAAATACATTTTTTAATATGTCCATCGCTACTCGAAGTTTTACAAAGTTCCCCATACCTAAATATGTTTGACATGTGTAAATATGTCATAATTCTTGCATGAAATGTTTGCCAGGTTTTTATTTTGGTTTCAGTTATAAAATTGCAATCATACCACAGCTTTTTTCAGTAAAATGGCGAGAGTAAGTAGTTTGTTCTAGATGAAGATATTTAAAGTTTTTTTTTTTTTTTTTTATAGATTAATATACTTATAACTAGAATGCAAACTTGAAATAAGCCACAAATTTTAAAAACTAAAACCTACTTGACTTATATTGAATTAACCCTTTACAAGTACGCAAAGCATTGAATTTACTAGAGATTATTAGGATTAAAATGAAGGATTGATTTTGGTTTCTTTACCTTGACAATTGCTCATTTTTCGTGACTTGTAAGCCTTTGGAAGGATTAGCAGAGTCAGAGTTAGGCTCTGAGCTATCGCCCCGCGTAGGTGGCGGACAATACATGAAATGCCAGTGAATTACAGATTAATGCAATGTTTCGTCGTCAGTAACAGGGTTTTCTAGTTCTGTGAGATTATATGAGCTTCGAGGTACTACCTAAGTTGGGGAATTAACGTTTACCCATTTTTCTAAATTATTCTGTAGTTGTTCAACAACTCTAAGAAAATCATCGGTTTCTCAGTTTCCTAAATTTGAAATGCATCAATCTACCACTCTCCTAAAATGATTCTTCTATATTACAAAGTAAAAAACGATCGAATATGTGTAGCTTGGAATTCGATTTATTTTAGTTGGCTCATACTTTACAAATCACAATTAAATATTGTCCATAAAAAGAACAATAAGCCAAGAAACATGTTTCAAACCTTGATATTTGCTGTATAGTACTTATATTGGTTATTAAATAGGAGTTTGGATAAAGCTAAATGGAAAAATGTTCATTTGTAATAATGAAAAGTTTATTTACAAGATCGGTTGAGTTGTGCACCCACCTTGTAAAAAATATTTACATTTACATGCTAGTGGGGCAGATATTTGGCTGATATAAATAAGGATATCGATCCCCTGGCAGCCATGGATCCTGCACGCCATGTCGACTGTTACAGACACGATCTGTTATTCGTCGAAAATCTTTCTTTCCCGGCAGTTTCTCCATGACTTGCATGCTTAAACTGCTAATGAAATGTTATTCAAGTCAGTTCTGAATACTTTTTTCCATAAACCACAAACTCTGTATTGCTTTTGTTGTATAATGTAACGGTATTTAATGCATTTCTACTTTAACTCATGAACTATCTAGAATGTGTTGCATGCCAGCCTTAGGTAGGTTATACGTGAGAGTTTTTCACTCTCAGGGAGTTTCATACTTTCAGCTGGTACTCGCAGGGAGGTGTTTACACAACCAGCGAATTTTCCACGATGGTTAATCCCAGACAGTTTTCTGCGAGTACTATCAACAGCTGTCTGAGATTTTTATGAGAGTAACTATATCTACTCTCCGAGAGTGAAAAACTCTCACGTGTAAACCCACCTTTATCTAAATTTGGAACCTTATAAACCTCGATCATTACAAAACATTTACTAGGCAGAAGTGTCATAAGTTAGATACGCTCTTGTGTCATAAGTTAGATTTAAGTAAGGTATAACCCATCTAGAATATATTGTACGTCTATCATGTCGGCGAATACATGTATACATCGTATGGCTGTCACAGCCAGCCACCATCTCAAAGATAAAAATAATAAAATAAATAAAAGATGTTCTGCAGTGCAAAGCACCTGCGTCAATAAATTTAAAATAAAACTAAAATAAACATTAATGATCTCTCTATGAAGCTAAATCCAGGGCGCTAAGCCATTACAGCCCAGCTTCACTTGCACAATGAAAGCCCATCAGCCCTTCCGGGAAAACACTCAAAGGGCACTCATTGACTAAGTGAGTCATAGTCTGGAACTCCGCTCCACAACCGCATGACTGGTCTTCTGTCATTCCGCATTTGTATTTCCAATAATTACATCTTCCCACTCCAGTGCGGAATCGATTGAGAACAGTCCACTGCTTCCGAGGAAGATCCATACCACTTACTGCTAAGGTTGGGTCAGCAATCAAAAAGTGATTCCTGCCTTGGAAAGAGTCCCAGGAGGAAGACCAGTCGGTATTGATTGAAAAGTTTGTGTCCGTCAACTGTGATGCTCTCCGCAGTGGTGGTCTTCGGGACCTCAATCTGCCCGTCTCCTGGGGTAGGTAATCATGGATGGGTTGGTTTGTGGAGCAGATAAGATCTTAGTATATTCCTTAATGAGTGCATCCCTTTGTCTTGTTTCAGATGGAGCGATATTACACAGGACCGGGAGCCAGGGGACGGGGGTTGCCATGAGTGTACCACTAATGGCTCTCATAGCCCTGTTTAGCTGGACGTTGATATCCCTGACATGTACGCTGTTCAACCACACGGGAGCACATTACTCAGCAGTTGAGTAAACTAGGGACAGAGCAGTGGTTCGCAGAACTTGTGCGTTAGCTCCCCATGTGGAGCCAGCAAGGTGATGGACAATGTTAGTCCTGGTTCTCACCTTGGCTGCTGTGTTTTGTAGGTGGCTTTTGAATGTCAGTGACCGATCTAAAGTGACCTCCAGGTACTGTGGGTTTTCATTGTGCTTTAGCTCAACACCGTCAAATACAATTTAAAGCTTTTGGTTCGCCATTCTATTGTTCAAGTGGAAGCAAGAAACCTCGGTTTTTTGTTGGGTTTTGATTTAGCTTTCAGGCTTTAAAGTATTCACCGAGGGTCGTGAGGTCATTTGTTAGTGTTTCCTCAGCTAGTTGGAATTCCTTATGCTGATAAGCCAGATCTATCATCTGCGTAAACGAACTTTGAGGAGCGAGTGTCTGGAATGTCGGCTGTATACACATTAAACAGCAGTGGGGCGAGCACTGACCCCTGTGGCAGGCCATCCTTTAGTTGCCTAAAAGTACTTTCCTTTCGTCCCAAATATACTTTATTCATCCTGTTGGAGAGCATTGAGTTGAGGAGACGCAACAGGAAAGGGCAAGGAATCAGGTTGTAAAATTTAATAAGGAGGCCTTTTCTCCAGACAGTGTCATAAGCTGCAGTAAGATCTAAGAAAGCAATGGAGGTTTTCAACCTGCGCTCAAACCTATTCTCGATGAAAGAAGTAAGAGCTAGAACCTGGTCACAACAGTTGCGCCCAGGTCTAAACCCAGCTTGTTCGACGGGGATGCTGGAATCGAGAACAGGGAGGATTCTGTTGTATATCAATTTCTCGAGCAGCTTATAACAGACACTAAGAAGGGCTATGGGTCGGTAGCTTTCGGGCAGTTTTGGATCTTTACCGGGCTTCAAGACAGCTATTATTTTGGATTTTCTAAATATACCAGGCAAGTCGCCGGTTTCCATTATGGTGTCAAAAACTGCAAGAAGCCACTGTCTAGCCTTTTTACCCGAGTGTTTTATAAACTCCGGGAAGATTTCATCCAAGCCTGCTGCTTTGCCAATTGGCATCGCATCAATCGCCGCATCTAGCTCATCCATAGTGAAAGGACTAGATACTTCCAATGGTGCTTGCCGACTTTGCTTTATTTCATTTAGCCTAAAGTTCACCTTCCTGTCCGCAGACGTACGCACGGGTTTAGACAAACAGGAGAGGCGTTTTGCAATATCACAAGGGCGAGGTTGCGCGACAGTGTTTTTATCATTTGTTTTATCAGTGGAGAGCTTTCTGAGAAGAGACCAGGCTTTGTGACTGCTTTGGGTGAGGTTCATGTTCTCAACAGTTTTCACCCATTTCTCTCTCCTGGTGTTGTCGAGAGAGAGTAAAGCAGTTGGTCTTCTACATTTCTGTCAGCAGTATCAGTGAACTCATTGTAAAGGTCTTCGCACTCTTGACTCCATCCTGGTATATACTCTTTCCTGGAACCTCTTGGAATAGACGCTTTAGCGCAAGACAGAACAAGTTGTGTGAACCGATCTTAGGTTTTTATTTTAGTAGGGATGAACCTGTTGTTTTTGTCAAGACTGGTCGGCGGATGATACCTCGGCAATCAGTGCAGGTGGATTTCCCCGCCCCCTCATTCTCCCCACTCCCTCCCCCTGTATTTACACCCATTCATTAGCCTAATGACTTACTGACGGGCTCCATTCATGCAAGTCAGCACGCTATTACACAGGCTGGCGACGTCGTCGTGGCGGCGCGGGGCAACCCTTCCATGACTGGCCTTGGATTTAATTTGATCCGCTTGGTACAATACAATGGATACTAGAATGAATGGATTCCATATCTTATTTGCTTAGAATAACAATCTAAACTTGGCTACAAAGATGTTATTTATTTAAACTAACTTGGGTACAACAGTTCAATGACTAAACTGTAGCTAGGCACTGTATTTAAAAAGCTTTATTTTAAGTATTTTATTAAAGTGCGCTTTAGAGAAAAAGGAAATCAACATGAAATAGTCATTAGAACAGATGTAATTTGGAACTAGTCTTTAGACTGGCTCGAACGAGAAAAAGATGTAAATCATATAAAATTTCCAATAACGATATTCATAAAGTTTTTTACCTTAATTTACTTACACCATTTTATTGATCTATGTTGTTATGAAAATCGGTATAGAGAAAACTAGTAAACGTTAAAAATGGATAATTTTCTAAATATTATTTATAATGAACTTTACTAAGATATAGCAGCAAGATTATGTAAACATTATGCAAATCACCAAGAAATCTCATGCATAAGGATCTGACACCATATTTTAATTCTATATCAAGAGGAACACTTTTTTTATTGTATTATACAGTACAAATGTATGTAATAAAATGTGAGAATTTCTTTCATTTTATTTTAACCGACAGTGAATTTATTTTTATTTGTTTATTTATTTTACTAATTTTAAACTACGATAGCTAAATTAATACCTAAGCCTACATCCTCCATTTTGTATGTGCATAAATTATCTGCTTGTACTTAAGAAAAAAATCACTTAACAGATCTATTTTTAAATTAATTAAACGAAATTGAGAAAACTACTGTATAGGTGTGATCTTTCGGCGTTCATAAAATATAAGTGTGTAAATAAATTAACAGGTGTGTACCGATAATCATACACTTTGATTAAGGTGTGAATCATAAAAGTGGCATAGTAAGTGTTTAGTTCCCAGCCAGTGTGATAACTCCATACTTCGAACAAATAAAGACACTACACTCTAAATCTTCAACAAACTTAAAAACTGTTTCTATAGAACAATTTTGGGAGTGACACTAAATGTCACAGAGTTTTAAAAGATAAATGCGAGGTGCAGAAAAGCTTTCTAACTGTGTCACTGTCATTCGCCCACGATGAAGTTTACACATTATAACAAATAAAATATGAGTTAGATTTCTATATTTTTCTTTTTCATAATTAACCCATGTCCAATTCAAACTTATGTTTTCTACGGTAATAGTTGTATCATTACATATTTATAAAAGTATGATATTAATTGATATTTTGATTTATGTATAAATTCAAAACATTGCAAACACTGATTTCTATAAGTTAACAACTTATAATCGAGGTCCAATCAACTAAAATTAAAAAAATTCAATACTAATTAGTCAAATAGTAAATTAGTCAAACTAACGTGGTGTGGCATAAGGCTGATCCCTTATTTAGAGTAGCAGCACTGCTGTCCTCACCAAAATCGAGGGAAAAGCTCATCACGCCACCTACAGCTATTTCATGAATGACAAACAGAACTCAACTGAAAATCTTGAAAATGAAAATCTGAGCATGGCTTCTTGGCAATACTGGGATTTATCATATTATAAAGCCTTAAATAAATAAAATATTTATCTATGTTATATTAGTTTTTATCAAAAGGATCTAAAGGTCTATCATTCTTTACCTTAAAAAAGAAACAAAATCAGAATTTATGTTATTGTAGAGTTTGACGCTAAAAATGAATATAAAGTTGTGGTATTTATTTATTAAAAGCCTTTTGTCTGCAACACATAGTTGCACTTACACATATAAAAAACTAGAAGCTTTTTTACCGTCCCAGCCACTTTAGAATAGCTGCTTTGGCTGCCTTCTTTGATTCAAGTGGCTTATCCTAATAGTGCAGCCCTTTACTTCAAAACAAATAATAATGTACCAAAAAATCTTCCGAGTACCCTTCCACTGGTACATGTTAGACAAGGGGCGAACTGAGAGGTACAAATGACAGACACAAGACTATTCCAAAGGAAACTCATTATGAAGCAAAAAAGGCAGGAAAAGATAAAAACGAACAATGGAGACGAATATTAATTTACATATAAGAGTTAAGAATTAAGTTTGTTCTTTAACATTAACTGACAAAACAAGAAGAAGAAATTTACTATTAAATAATAATCAATTTACTTAATTATTATAATTTACTTGAATTTAGAGAATTAAATTGCTTGAATGAAACGTAAATAACCCTTTATTTATCACTATATTTTAACCTGAATATGAATGAGAGTTGAGTGTAGGATGATTGTGGCACGATCTTGTAGTCTTGTTAATAACCAAGGCCGACATTCTCCTTAGACAGGGCTGTTAATTAATAGCCCAAAAGCCAATGGTATCTAGGGACCTACAGTTTAACGTGGAATCCGAACCACAAATTCGACCTCATTTATAGAATTGGTCTAATTATGAGGATAGTCTTTTTGGATGAACTAGTATTCACTAGTGCGGACGTTATACCCACAAGGGAATATCGCATCCACAAGCCATCGTTATAACTATCCACAATTCGTGACCTCCAAGTAGCTGGATTTACAGGACGAAGCTACCGTCCCAGTCAGGTGACTAATAAACCAAAAATGTACTAAAAATATGGGAAATCTTTTGTAATCGAAAAGCGTGCACAACACTACAAATACCACTATTTTCTTCAACCGCGAAATTCCCTCTGATCTCTCCTCCTGTCAGTTGTGTCACTAGTTCCTCACTCATCTTTACCACCATGGATGATCGATGGCTCATCTTTGGTCAATCTCCTATAGGGTATGTGGCTTATTCAAATGTTGTTGGCACTGTTTTTGGAAGCATACCATACCGAGTCTGTCTTTGCTATCGTCAACTGGGAAACGACGGATGAAAGACGATGTAACGGAAATCTTTCCTTAGTTCACACCAACGGAATGACTCCGTGTAATGTGAACGGAAGAATTGAGTTATCAGAGATCGGTTAGACGGATAGACACAGACAGACCCAGGAAATATTCAACTTCTCAATACAAACACATTAAAAATTTAAAATGGTTATTTTTGGTCAAGTTTTAGGGTAAAAACTTTTAGGGTAATCTTCTGTACGTGCGAAGGTGAGAAGTTGGCATTTATAGAACGAGCGGGCGCGCTGGTGTGTGTGTGTGTGTGTGTGTGTGTGTGTTTGTGTGTGTGTGTGTGTGTGTGTGTGTGTGTGTGTGTGTGTGTGTGTGTGTGTGTGTGTGTGTGTGTGTGTGTGTGTGTGTGTGTGTGTGTGTGTGTGTGTGTGTGTGTGTGTGTGTGTGTGTGTGTGTGTGTGTGTGTGTGTGTGTGTGTGTGTGTGTGTCGGTATCAGACACAAAGAAGTCGAAGCCCCACACGGCCGCTAATGCGATTTGTCGACGAGGCTTTGTGTTGCATATTCTCTGCACTTAACATCCAAGCAACGGTTTATTTTGTACAGTTTTTAAATAACCTACTAGCCTTATCCTTCAGAAATGCCATTATTTATTTATTCTTTTTTATGATAAAAAACTAGTGTGGATCTAAGACATCCAGCTAGGTTGTGATATCGAAAAGTAAGCACTTGCGAGGAGTATTTTTCGTCTATTTGAATACCGAATGTAGCTAATTTTAGGGTATAAGATATTTTTTAAATGTATACTTTTTAGTCAAGTGTCTCAAAGTTATTAAAGGGGAAAGTCAAAACATGGTATTTAGATAAAATGGTCATTTCTTTTTTTCTGGTGTTAAATCTCGGTTATCGGTCAAGTTAATCGACGAGATCGTAGCTCTCAGCCGATACCACACCGTCCCATGATTTAACGCCATTCTGCAGTTCCATCATGTTACTGTCACTTGTCTTCATTGACAATATTTTCGTGGTCCCATGGAGCAATATTAAGCTGATCAGCAAGAAAATACGAGTTTTGTATCATTGGTTATTATTGAAAAACTTGATCAAAATCTAATTTCTTTTTGACAAAAATTTCTAGTTTTTCACACGCCTAAAATGGAAACTGAACAGTGTAGATACGTAGAGAAGTACCTGTAATGATGTAAAATGTAAATTTACACAGCTGAAAATTAAAGAACATTAAAGTTTTGAGAAATAATGCGCTAAGAGGCGCTCCATGAAATTTTTCCTATGAGAATAAAAGAGGAAAGAACTTCCAGATGTATTAAATAAACTGTTCTACCCGGTAAATTTTTAACCTTGAGGTAAATTTTTAAAGCGAGCTATCCATATTGTTATAAATGCCAGAATCTCAAATTATGCTGGAATTGCTAAAGAGCTTGAAATTCGGACCCTAGGTCAATATTACAATCACTGCCTGTCGCCCGATTACTTTTAATGATGAGAGACTATTAAGCCACCAATTATTGATCATATAAAGTTAATAGTTACTCGCTACTCTCCCTTCATACCTGTAGAATGTGAACCAAGAGAATTGAACAAACAGTCGTCTTAAAAATAACTAGAGACAAAAAATTAATAATAAATTAATAGACTAAGGTATTGCTAAGCCCATAACTTTGGGAATCTCTTGAATGGAACAAAACAAAAGTAATTTTACATATGAGCTGAGAAGAGTTAAACATGTATGTAACAAAATTTGAAAATTTATCATGTAGTGCCATAAAATAATGTCGACCTACCTTCAGAATTGACTTGTCATAACCTGTTTACTATGGTTTAATATTTGACTTGAGGAAGTACGAGAATGAGAATTGCATGGACAGGTTAAATACGTAGGCAGATCAATGGAGCGTTTAGTGACAGTGCGTGCCTGCCGTGAGGCGCAAGTTGGCCTGAAACATATTCTCCTACCCCTACCTCACTGCCAGCGAATATACGGTGTGACCAGTGACAGCGCGAGCCTGTCTAGAGGCAGCGAACCTTCCAACTATTATAGCCCATTACCCGTTACTTTGGTTTAAACCTAGGTCAAAACAAGCTTAAAACGTAATTATACTTTTTTCGTGTTATAAAATCAATTATCATGATGAATAAGCCTCTGAATCACTGATAATAGCAATAAACTGTTTAAAATACCTGTGCACTGTCAAGTGATCCTTGTTTGGTTATTTGCTACCAAAGGTTTCGGGCCTCTAATGGGTCCATTTTCAAGTGTAGAACACCAAGTAGTTGTCCATGTGAACTTCGTCAAAACGTTAAAACCATACACACACAGTTATGTTTTTAATGTTTTCGTGTCGTAAATGTCTTTTGTGTGTGTGTGTGCGCGTGTGTGTGTGTGTGTGTGTGTGTATGGTTTTAACGTTTTGAAGAAGTTCACATGGATAACTAACTACTTGGTGTTCTACGCTTGAACATGGACCCATTAGAGGCCCGAAACCTTTGGTAGCAAATAACCAAACAAGGATCACTTGACAGTGCACAAGTATTTTAAACCTTTTATTGCTAAAATCAAATAACCTATATTAACTAATTTAACTTATCTAAATTGAACCTTATAACTTATCCAACAGCCCGAAGAAAGAATCGATTTCAAGAAAGGTGCTATGAAATTGGTTAGATTATATGGCTTAGTTAATTTATATTTTGAATGTTTAAGATGAATAATATTAAATAAAACACACCACTAAATATTAGAGACATTAGCTTCATATACATAAAGTTTACTATATTACTATTTTATCATCATGTAATTATCATATTATTACTGTATTTTCATGATTGCTGGTCTAGAACGAAAATGATTTGTCATAAGTATTGATAAATAAACCTTCAGTTTTTCTACCTCGTTAGTAGCGGCCCCTGTATCGTCAGAAAGTAACAAATGTCCCATGTTTTTGCAAGTGGCAGTGAATTAGTGGCAGCCTTGGATTTTATAGTTTAATGTGCTTCATTCCCCCACAATTATACCAGGGAGTACTCTATTGACTGGTATTTAATGTCAGTCCCGCTTTATTTTAACAACATAATTCCCCTACCTTCCTCCCAGCTGACATTTTCGGCAAGTTTTCCATCGTGTGTCAGTGACCATTTTCAAATGGAATATTAACAGCCGAGGAGATTGATAAGGTATCGTAAAATTTAACATTTCATTTCGGATTAGCCCAAAAAAATTGAATAGACCGTATTTAATTCCATTGTTAAATTAAACGATGCCTAGCTGTTTATTTGTTGTTCAGGCGACATTCAATCACGAGGGATCCATTGATACGATCCAAGTGGAATTTTTATCAGGACATTCCACTCCGGTTCCTCCGTCAAAATAAATGTAAAATTAGTTTAAATCTTATATTTAAAGTCAAATTTTATTTTGGGCATATTCGAGGTAAAACATTAAAAAACCGGAATCATTTACAGTTTAATTTTACTTTGCACCAGTTTAACCATTTAAAAACATATATTTTGTTTAGATAAAACTGTTCTAAATTGTTACGACAGTGAATAGGACACGGTATATGTTAAACCTTTGTGATCACCTCTTTCAAAACAATCACAACAAAAGTATGGAAGAGCACCTAGAAATCATTAAATTTTTCTATTAAAGGAAGAGTGATAGACTCTAAAGAAAAACTTAAAATATATAAGCTTAAAATAGAAAATTCTATTGTAACCAATTCAATACAAAAAAATCGACATAGTAATCAGTTAAAGGAAAAAAACGCGAAATCATATCAAATGTATAAGTGCTGGATTAAGTTCCGAAAACAAAAATTATAACACATTATGGTTCTTTATTTATATCTATGAAAAAAGTAATTTTAATTAGTTAACAGTCATGTTATTTGTTAAAGAATGTTTTAAGTACAAACAAATGTTGCGAATCTTGGTAGCCTATATCTTATCTATTACAATTACTGTTTGTACGGGCTTATTTTCTGCTCAAGGGGTTTTTTTTTTAATTTTTTAGTTGAATTTGGGAGTTTTGGGAATTGATTGAAGTTGGCCCCATTGCTGGGAAACATCGCGTTTTCGTCCTAGACTCCTTTCAAGTTCTTATATCATCCTTTTCTAGATTTTTGTGTCCAATAAAAAGAACAAAAATCTGCTGATAATTGTATGTATATAAACCAATGTACTACTATTATGTATTCAAAGAAAGTTGAAAAATATATTGGTAGACATTTTATTTAATATAATATAACAAACCACAATGCTCTTGAAAACTAGCAAAGAAAAGTAAACAAAATATCACATGTTCATTTTACAGAATAAATTATTACATATGATTGAAGAGAACATAATACCTCCCCCCTAACCTTTAAGTCACATGTTTAATCTTTGAACTGGTTGGCGTTGTCTTGAGGATCTTCTTAGAACCGATGAGGATGGTAGAGCCTCTGAGGTGTCTGGAACAGGGTGGTACTGGTTGTTAACTTTCTGGGTGTTAACTTCCTGGTTGTTAACTTCCTGGTTGTTAACTTCTGATTCTGTAGGAAGATTTATGTTTATGAAAGAATCATGGTTCGTTTCATATTTTAGTCTTTCTCCGACAGCTCTTATTTGGTCAACATGCCGTTTGTGTACCGAATTCCCAGATCTTATTTCATAGTGACACGAGCCTAGTTTACGTATTATCTTTCCAAAGTGCCACTTTTTCGAAGTCCCATAAATTCTGTAAGAAACCGACTCTCCCTCTTTAAAGTTTCTTGCGCAGATATTTCTTTCTAAATTAGGCAAAGAATCACAAACTGCTGTCAAATCGAGTCTTGATCTCAAGTGCCTACCTATAAAAAGATGAGCTGGCGTTAGCCCTGTTGTTGAGTGAGGTGTTCTTCTATAAGCCATTAGAAATCTGGCCAATTTTTGGTTTAGAGAACCGGTTTCATTTTTCATTGCTCTGAGGGATTGTTTTAAGGTTTGGACATATCTCTCAACTTGGCCATTGGTGGCTGGATGATATGGAGCAGAGCGTTTGTGGCATATTCCATTCAGTCTCAAGAAGTTTTTAAACTCATGTGATGTATATTGTGGACCATTATCTGATACCAAGATTTGTGGGATACCGAAATTGGAGAAAAAAGTACGAAGACAATCAATTGTTCTGTTGGCAGTTATGGAGCTCATCGGAATGACTTCTGGCCACTTGCTGTAAGCATCCACAATGATCAGGAAATAGCTGTTCATAAATGGTCCCGCGAAGTCAATATGGATCCTCTCCATAGGATTTTCAGGTGGACACCAGGGATGAAGAGGTGCTTTTTCAGGGTTGTTACGATGTTCTTGACAACTTTTACAGTTTCTCACTAACTCTTCGATATCTTGGTCTATATTTTTCCACCAAACATATGAACGAGCCAGTGCTTTCATACGATTAATTCCTAAATGTGCCTCATGTAGTTCTTCAAGAATTAGGTTTCTTAATGATTTGGGTATAACTACTCTGTGTCCCTTAAATAAGCAACCTGTTTGGACACTCCATTCTAATTCAGTGCCCTTAAATTCGCTTGATTGGCTTATTAATGTTCCCTTGCTCAAAGCTTGATAGACTTCTGATAGCTCTTGATCTTTAAGTGTTTCAGCAGCGATCAGTTTGCCAGTAACGGGAAGAGTCTGAATTTGTCGTAGTTCAAAAACATCCACATTGTCCAGTAGATTAACGTCAGTGCAAAGTTTTGAAGGTAAACGTGATAAGGCATCTGCATTAGTGTTATCTTCAGTGGACTTGTACTTGATGTCAAAATTGAAAGCTTGAAGAAAAACTGCATAATTTTGTAATCGTGTAGCTGCCAATATAGGTATTCCTTTCTTGTCACCAAATATATATGTCAAAGGTTTGTGATCCGTATAAAGTGTAAAATGGTGACCGTACAGAAAAGTGTAAAAACGTTTTACAGCAAAGTAAATGGCTAAAGCTTCTTTCATTATCACGCTGTACTTCATTTCTGACGGGGTTAATGTTCGAGATGCCATAGCAATAGGTCTTTCAGACCCATCAGCATACAAATGTGAAAGGATAGCAGAGATGCCATGCTGGCTAGCATCTGTAGCAAGAATGAGTGGTAAATTGGTATCAAAATGTGTTAGGATTTTGTCAGATTTCATCTCTTTTTTAATGTCTTGAAATGATTTTTCACAATTCTCAGACCAGACGAATTTTGTATTGGATCGTGTGAGATATGTTAGAGGGAACAGTTTTTCGCTTATGTTTGGTATGAACCTTCTATAGTAGTTAATTAGACCAAGCACATGCCTGACTTCTTGTACGTTACACGGCCGAGGTAAATTATCTATAGCTTCAGTTAATTTCTTGGTTTTGCCTACACCTTTGCTACTTATTTTATACCCCAAATACTCAATTTCATCTACCATAAAGCTGGATTTTTCCCTATTCATTCTTAAGTTATACAGTTTGAATCGTTCAAAAACTTGTTTTAATCGACTAAGGTGTAGCTCATTAGTAGAACCCGAAACAACAATATCATCGTAGAAGACTTGTACCCCTTCTATCCCCTCAACTACCTTTTCCATTGCTTTTTGCCAAATGGCTGGAGCTGCAGAAATACCAAATGGTAAACGGTTATATTGATACAAACCTCTATGCGTGTTAATAGTTAATAAATAACGATCTGAGTCTCTAACAGGTAAGTGAAGGAAAGCTTCTGACACATCAATTTTACTGTAGGTGACACTGTTACCGATTTTGGATAAGATTTGTTCAATTGCCGGAACAGGATATTCAGGGACAAGAAGTGATGGGTTAAGTGTGACTTTGAAATCCCCACACAATCTGATATTACCATTAGACTTTACAATCGGAACTACTGGTGTTGCCCAGCTACTGTAGTCAACTTTAGAGATGACCCCTTCCCTTTCAAGCCTGTCAAGTTCTTCATTTACTCTTGGAATGAGAGCAAAAGGAATGGTTCGAGCTTTTTTGAAAACTGGTTTAGCATTAGGCTTTAAGTAAAGCTGAGCTTCTAGACCTTGCAGTTTACCTATGTTTTTGGGAAAAATATCTTTTTCGTAACTTTTAATAAGATTCTCCAAGCACAAATTCTCCTTAAAAGATAGTTTGTTTATTTCATGCCAATTTATTTTGATCTCCTTAAGCCAATCCCATCCTCGTCGCCATCTATTATGTATTCAAAGAAAGTTGAAAAATATATTGGTAGACATTTTATTTAATAGAATATAACAAACCACAATGCTCTTGAAAACTAGCAAAGAAAAGTAAACAAAATATCACATGTTCATTTTACAGAATAAATTATTACATATGATTGAAGAGAACATAATAACTACCATTGACTATGTACACTAACTTGAATACACCTCTCATCCAATGCATTTAGTTTAAGGCAAAAATTTGGAAGTTATGTTTACGTGGCACCAGAGTCGCTGCCATCGATATTGTTATTATTGAGCTGAATTTACAGTGCTGCAAAAACACTTTACCAAAACATAAACATAAGTTTCAGTTATAAAATGTTTCATCCTTAGTTGAGAAGAGTGGTAAAACTGATTTATCTATCATATGTTACGTGTACTTCCATGCACTCCGCACGAGATCACACCACCGTCAATAGGTTTCACACATGCCTATGCTATGAGAAGTCTACTCACGTTAGTGTTCATAGTCAATGGTATTACAACTCGAACATGTTATCAACAAATTTATAACAATGTGTAGCACCCCTTGGTCTGGCGAGTGAACTAAGCGAACGAGGTCGTCTTAAAAAGGAGGAGAGCGAGTGATCGGAGCAAATAAGTTTTCTCTGAGAAAGTAAAGTGATGCTTATTAATTTTACTAAGCATAAGTTATTTACCCCTAGTAGGCCTACTTTATAACAAATTGTTAAAAGGTAAACTCACTTCTTTATTTTCATAATACTGATATTTTAAACTCAATATTTACCCAATTCTTTTACATCTTTTTTTATTATTTTTTACATTTGTTTCCATGTTACCACAAAATACACAATTTTTTCCATTTTTTTGACATATTATATCGTGGCATATAAATCTGGCAATAAAATAAAACCTGTAAGTTTAATGCGTATGAAAACCATACTCTTGGGAAGCCAAGCAGATTATTAAACAAAGCTTCTGTGTGCAACACAAAGTCACGCCTTGGGGTATTTTTAATTCCATCTGCTAGTCGCAAAGTAACGTTTACTAATTATTCCGCACCCGATCCACTTTATGCTATTTGAGAGTAAAAGAACTGCCCCGTTCTGCTTGTTTGGATCAAAAGGAAATTTTAACGAAGCTAATGTTTAAATAAGTCACTATACATGTGCTTTTGTATAGTTAGATAAGTTAAAAACAACTTACAGGATCAAAAATCTTTTATGAGTATTTTACTACGAAACAGAACAGTTTGTTCTGTTGCAGTAAATATTTAAACTGCTAAATAAATAAATGTCACACTTTTCTATTTTCAGAAAATAAAACACATACTGTGTTGCAGTGTACACAAACATGCACTGCTTCGACGCAGGCTTATGCTACAAATATGCAAGTACTTATTCAATGTTAAACATTAAAAACTTTAAAGCAGAACAAAGTTTTCTTTCGACGTCTGCACAGCCAGGTATTGGTGCTTCGTTCCGTAGTCTTCATCACAGAGTCTGTGTTTGTTTGATTACACAGAAAATGCATTTCCCTCGTCGCCGTCTGTTTGAACATGAAAAGCACGAGGAGTCCCTTCCCAGGTAGCCTGTCTCTAATAGGAATAGGAATAATATCAGTCTGTGCATGCATCTCAATGCCACTACTGCATATTAATGAATGTCATTTTCAGTATAATAAACGTTGCTCTGAAAAGTCCTATTCTTTATATTACTGTGCAACATATATTTTTGTCTACTTCGTAAAATTTCTAGCGATTG
>CM061531.1:5594247-5631180 GCA_030545055.2 Neoaliturus tenellus
AGCGCTAGCCACGGTTATAGACGGGTAGAGACCGACGACACACTCGGTTATATTGGATTGTGACACAACAGTTGGCCCAGTCTCACACACGACGCGATGTGGAGCACCAGCCACGGTTATAGACTTGTAGAGACCGACGACACACTCGGGTATATTGGATTGTGACATGACACAATAGTTGGCCCAGTCTTACACACAAGACAATGTGGAGCGCTAGCCACGGTTATAGACGGGTAGAGACCGACGACACACTCGGGTATATTGGATTGTGACACAACAGTTGGCCCAGTCTCACACACGACGCGATGTGGAGCACCAGCCACGGTTATAGACTTGTAGAGACCGACGACACACTCGGGTATATTGGATTGTGACACAATAGTTGGCCCAGTCGCACACACGAGACAATGTGGAGCGCCAGCCACGGTTATAGACGGGTAGAGACCGACGACACACTCGGGTATATTGGATTGTGACACAGTAGTTGGCCCAGTCTCACACACGACGCGATGTGGAGCACCAGCCACGGTTATAGACTTGTAGAGACCGACGACACACTCGGGTATATTGGATTGTGACATGACACAATAGTTGGCCCAGTCTTACACACAAGACAATGTGGAGCGCTAGCCACGGTTATAGACGGGTAGAGACCGACGACACACTCGGGTATATTGGATTGTGACATGACACAATAGTTGGCCCAGTCTTACACACAAGACAATGTGGAGCGCCAGCCACGGTTATAGACGGGTAGAGACCGACGACACACTCGGGTATATTGGATTGTGACACAACAGTTGGCCCAGTCTCACACACGACGCGATGTGGAGCACCAGCCATGGTTATAGACGGGTACAAACTGACGACACACTCGGGTATATTAGATTGTGACACAATAGTTGGCCCAGTCTCACACACGACGCGATGTGGAGCACCAGCCACGGTTATGGACGGGTACAAACTGACGACACACTCGGGTATATTGGATTGTGACACAATAGTTGGCCCAGTCTCACACACGACACAATGTGGAGCACCAGCCATGGTTATAGACGGGTACAAACTGACGACACACTCGGGTATATTAGATTGTGACACAATAGTTGGCCCAGTCTCACACACGACACAATGTGGAGCACCAGCCATGGTTATAGACGGGTACAAACTGACGACACACTCGGGTATATTGGATTGTGACACAATAGTTGGCCCAGTCTCACACACGACGCGATGTGGAGCACCAGCCATGGTTATAGACGGGTACAAACTGACGACACACTCGGGTATATTGGATTGTGACACAATAGTTGGCCCAGTCTCACACACGACACAATGTGGAGCACCAGCCATGGTTATAGACGGGTACAAACTGACGACACACTCGGGTATATTAGATTGTGACACAATAGTTGGCCCAGTCTCACACACGACGCGATGTGGAGCACCAGCCATGGTTATAGACGGGTACAAACTGACGACACACTCGGGTATATTGGATTGTGACACAATAGTTGGCCCAGTCTCACACACGACACAATGTGGAGCACCAGCCATGGTTATAGACGGGTACAAACTGACGACACACTCGGGTATATTGGATTGTGACACAATAGTTGGCCCAGTCTCACACACGACACAATGTGGAGCGCCAGCCACGGTTATGGACGGGTACAAACTGACGACACACTCGGGTATATTAGATTGTGACACAATAGTTGGCCCAGTCTCACACACGACGCGATGTGGAGCACCAGCCATGGTTATAGACGGGTACAAACTGACGACACACTCGGGTATATTGGATTGTGACACAATAGTTGGCCCAGTCTCACACACGACACAATGTGGAGCACCAGCCATGGTTATAGACGGGTACAAACTGACGACACACTCGGGTATATTGGATTGTGACACAATAGTTGGCCCAGTCTCACACACGACACAATGTGGCGCACCAGCCATGGTTATAGACGGGTACAAACTGACGACACACTCGGGTATATTGGATTGTGACACAATAGTTGGCCCAGTCTCACACACGACACAATGTGGAGCACCAGCCATGGTTATAGACGGGTACAAACTGACGACACACTCGGGTATATTGGATTGTGACACAATAGTTGGCCCAGTCTCACACACGACGCGATGTGGAGCACCAGCCACGGTTATAGACTTGTAGAGACCGACGACACACTCGGGTATATTGGATTGTGACACAATAGTTGGCCCAGTCTCACACACGACGCGATGTGGAGCACCAGCTATGGTTATAGACGGGTACAAACTGACGACACACTCGGGTATATTGGATTGTGACACAATAGTTGGCCCAGTCTCACACACGACGCGATGTGGAGCACCAGCCATGGTTATAGACGGGTACAAACTGACGACACACTCGGGTATATTGGATTGTGACACAATAGTTGGCCCAGTCTCACACACGACACAATGTGGAGCACCAGCCATGGTTATAGACGGGTACAAACTGACGACACACTCGGGTATATTGGATTGTGACACAATAGTTGGCCCAGTCTCACACACGACACAATGTGGAGCGCCAGCCACGGTTATGGACGGGTACAAACTGACGACACACTCGGGTATATTGGATTGTGACACAATAGTTGGCCCAGTCTCACACACGACACAATGTGGAGCACCAGCCATGGTTATAGACGGGTACAAACTGACGACACACTCGGGTATATTAGATTGTGACACAATAGTTGGCCCAGTCTCACACACGACACAATGTGGAGCACCAGCCATGGTTATAGACGGGTACAAACTGACGACACACTCGGGTATATTGGATTGTGACACAATAGTTGGCCCAGTCTCACACACGACACAATGTGGAGCACCAGCCACGGTTATGGACGGGTACAAACTGACGACACACTCGGGTATATTGGATTGTGACACAATAGTTGGCCCAGTCTCACACACGACGCGATGTGGAGCACCAGCCACGGTTATAGACGGGTACAAACTGACGACACACTCGGGTATATTAGATTGTGACACAATAGTTGGCCCAGTCTCACACACGACACAATGTGGAGCACCAGCCATGGTTATAGACGGGTACAAACTGACGACACACTCGGGTATATTAGATTGTGACACAATAGTTGGCCCAGTCTCACACACGACGCGATGTGGAGCACCAGCCATGGTTATAGACGGGTACAAACTGACGACACACTCGGGTATATTAGATTGTGACACAATAGTTGGCCCAGTCTCACACACGACGCGATGTGGAGCACCAGCCACGGTTATAGACTTGTAGAGACCGACGAAACACTCGGGTATATTGGATTGTGACATGACACAATAGTTGGCCCAGTCTTACACACAAGACAATGTGGAGCGCCAGCCACGGTTATAGACGGGTAGAGACCGACGACACACTCGGGTATATTGGATTGTGACATGACACAATAGTTGGCCCAGTCTTACACACAAGACAATGTGGAGCGCTAGCCACGGTTATAGACGGGTAGAGACCGACGACACACTCGGGTATATTGGATTGTGACACAACAGTTGGCCCAGTCTCACACACGACACAATGTGGAGCACCAGCCATGGTTATAGACGGGTACAAACTGACGACACACTCGGGTATATTAGATTGTGACACAATAGTTGGCCCAGTCTCACACACGACGCGATGTGGAGCACCAGCCACGGTTATAGACTTGTAGAGACCGACGAAACACTCGGGTATATTGGATTGTGACATGACACAATAGTTGGCCCAGTCTTACACACAAGACAATGTGGAGCGCCAGCCACGGTTATAGACGGGTAGAGACCGACGACACACTCGGGTATATTGGATTGTGACACAACAGTTGGCCCAGTCTCACACACGACGCGATGTGGAGCACCAGCCATGGTTATAGACGGGTAAAAACTGACGACACACTCGGGTATATTGGATTGTGACATGACACAATAGTTGGCCCAGTCTTACACACAAGACAATGTGGAGCGCTAGCCACGGTTATAGACGGGTAGAGACCGACGACACACTCGGGTATATTGGATTGTGACACAACAGTTGCCCAGTCTCACACACGACGCGATGTGGAGCACCAGCCATGGTTATAGACGGGTACAAACTGACGACACACTCGGGTATATTGGATTGTGACACAATAGTTGGCCCAGTCTCACACACGACGCGATGTGGAGCACCAGCCACGGTTATAGACTTGTAGAGACCGACGAAACACTCGGGTATATTGGATTGTGACATGACACAATAGTTGGCCCAGTCTTACACACAAGACAATGTGGAGCGCCAGCCACGGTTATAGACGGGTAGAGACCGACGACACACTCGGGTATATTGGATTGTGACACAACAGTTGGCCCAGTCTCACACACGACGCGATGTGGAGCACCAGCCATGGTTATAGACGGGTAAAAACTGACGACACACTCGGGTATATTGGATTGTGACATGACACAATAGTTGGCCCAGTCTTACACACAAGACAATGTGGAGCGCTAGCCACGGTTATAGACGGGTAGAGACCGACGACACACTCGGGTATATTAGATTGTGACATGACACAATAGTTGGCCCAGTCTTACACACAAGACAATGTGGAGCGCCAGCCACGGTTATGGACGGGTACAAACTGACGACACACTCGGGTATATTGGATTGTGACACAATAGTTGGCCCAGTCTCACACACGACACAATGTGGAGCGCTAGCCACGGTTATAGACGGGTAGAGACCGACGACACACTCGGGTATATTGGATTGTGACACAACAGTTGGCCCAGTCTCACACACGACACAATGTGGAGCGCTAGCCACGGTTATAGACGGGTAGAGACCGACGACACACTCGGGTATATTGGATTGTGACACAATAGTTGGCCCAGTCTCACACACGACACAATGTGGAGCGCTAGCCACGGTTATAGACGGGTAGAGACCGACGACACACTCGGGTATATTGGATTGTGACACAACAGTTGGCCCAGTCTCACACACGACACAATGTGGAGCGCTAGCCACGGTTATAGACGGGTAGAGACCGACGACACACTCGGGTATATTGGATTGTGACACAACAGTTGGCCCAGTCTCACACACGACGCGATGTGGAGCACCAGCCATGGTTATAGACGGGTACAAACTGACGACACACTCGGGTATATTGGATTGTGACACAATAGTTGGCCCAGTCTCACACACGACACAATGTGGAGCGCTAGCCACGGTTATAGACGGGTAGAGACCGACGACACACTCGGGTATATTGGATTGTGACACAACAGTTGGCCCAGTCTCACACACGACGCGATGTGGAGCACCAGCCATGGTTATAGACGGGTACAAACTGACGACACACTCGGGTATATTGGATTGTGACACAATAGTTGGCCCAGTCTCACACACGACGCGATGTGGAGCACCAGCCATGGTTATAGACGGGTAGAGACCGACGACACACTCGGGTATATTGGATTGTGACATGACACAATAGTTGGCCCAGTCTTACACACAAGACAATGTGGAGCGCTAGCCACGGTTATAGACGGGTAGAGACCGACGACACACTCGGGTATATTGGATTGTGACATGACACAATAGTTGGCCCAGTCTTACACACAAGACAATGTGGAGCGCTAGCCACGGTTATAGACGGGTAGAGACCGACGACACACTCGGGTATATTGGATTGTGACACAACAGTTGGCCCAGTCTCACACACGACGCGATGTGGAGCACCAGCCATGGTTATAGACGGGTACAAACTGACGACACACTCGGGTATATTGGATTGTGACACAATAGTTGGCCCAGTCTCACACACGACGCGATGTGGAGCACCAGCCATGGTTATAGACGGGTAGAGACCGACGACACACTCGGGTATATTGGATTGTGACACAACAGTTGGCCCAGTCTCACACACGACGCGATGTGGAGCACCAGCCACGGTTATAGACTTGTAGAGACCGACGACACACTCGGGTATATTGGATTGTGACATGACACAATAGTTGGCCCAGTCTTACACACAAGACAATGTGGAGCGCTAGCCACGGTTATAGACGGGTAGAGACCGACGACACACTCGGGTATATTGGATTGTGACACAACAGTTGGCCCAGTCTCACACACGACGCGATGTGGAGCACCAGCCACGGTTATAGACTTGTAGAGACCGACGACACACTCGGGTATATTGGATTGTGACACAATAGTTGGCCCAGTCGCACACACGAGACAATGTGGAGCGCCAGCCACGGTTATAGACGGGTAGAGACCGACGACACACTCGGGTATATTGGATTGTGACACAATAGTTGGCCCAGTCTCACACACGACGCGATGTGGAGCACCAGCCACGGTTATAGACTTGTAGAGACCGACGACACACTCGGGTATATTGGATTGTGACATGACACAATAGTTGGCCCAGTCTTACACACAAGACAATGTGGAGCGCTAGCCACGGTTATAGACGGGTAGAGACCGACGACACACTCGGGTATATTGGATTGTGACACAACAGTTGGCCCAGTCTCACACACGACGCGATGTGGAGCACCAGCCATGGTTATAGACGGGTACAAACTGACGACACACTCGGGTATATTAGATTGTGACACAATAGTTGGCCCAGTCTCACACACGACGCGATGTGGAGCACCAGCCACGGTTATGGACGGGTACAAACTGACGACACACTCGGGTATATTGGATTGTGACACAATAGTTGGCCCAGTCTCACACACGACACAATGTGGAGCACCAGCCATGGTTATAGACGGGTACAAACTGACGACACACTCGGGTATATTAGATTGTGACACAATAGTTGGCCCAGTCTCACACACGACGCGATGTGGAGCACCAGCCATGGTTATAGACGGGTACAAACTGACGACACACTCGGGTATATTGGATTGTGACACAATAGTTGGCCCAGTCTCACACACGACACAATGTGGAGCACCAGCCATGGTTATAGACGGGTACAAACTGACGACACACTCGGGTATATTAGATTGTGACACAATAGTTGGCCCAGTCTCAAACACGACGCGATGTGGAGCACCAGCCATGGTTATAGACGGGTACAAACTGACGACACACTCGGGTATATTGGATTGTGACACAATAGTTGGCCCAGTCTCACACACGACACAATGTGGAGCACCAGCCATGGTTATAGACGGGTACAAACTGACGACACACTCGGGTATATTAGATTGTGACACAATAGTTGGCCCAGTCTCACACACGACACAATGTGGAGCACCAGCCATGGTTATAGACGGGTACAAACTGACGACACACTCGGGTATATTGGATTGTGACACAATAGTTGGCCCAGTCTCACACACGACACAATGTGGAGCACCAGCCATGGTTATAGACGGGTACAAACTGACGACACACTCGGGTATATTAGATTGTGACACAATAGTTGGCCCAGTCTCACACACGACGCGATGTGGAGCACCAGCCATGGTTATAGACGGGTACAAACTGACGACACACTCGGGTATATTGGATTGTGACACAATAGTTGGCCCAGTCTCACACACGACGCGATGTGGAGCACCAGCCATGGTTATAGACGGGTACAAACTGACGACACACTCGGGTATATTGGATTGTGACACAATAGTTGGCCCAGTCTCACACACGACGCGATGTGGAGCACCAGCCATGGTTATAGACGGGTACAAACTGACGACACACTCGGGTATATTGGATTGTGACACAATAGTTGGCCCAGTCTCACACACGACGCGATGTGGAGCACCAGCCATGGTTATAGACGGGTACAAACTGACGACACACTCGGGTATATTGGATTGTGACACAATAGTTGGCCCAGTCTCACACACGACGCGATGTGGAGCACCAGCCATGGTTATAGACGGGTACAAACTGACGACACACTCGGGTATATTGGATTGTGACACAATAGTTGGCCCAGTCTCACACACGACGCGATGTGGAGCACCAGCCATGGTTATAGACGGGTACAAACTGACGACACACTCGGGTATATTGGATTGTGACACAATAGTTGGCCCAGTCTCACACACGACGCGATGTGGAGCACCAGCCATGGTT
The DNA here is from genome assembly GCA_030545055.2 of Neoaliturus tenellus. NCBI lineage: Eukaryota > Metazoa > Arthropoda > Insecta > Hemiptera > Cicadellidae > Neoaliturus > Neoaliturus tenellus. Next base: position 5,602,391 of record CM061531.1, read on the forward strand.
ATAGACGGGTACAAACTGACGACACACTCGGGTATATTGGATTGTGACACAATAGTTGGCCCAGTCTCACACACGACGCGATGTGGAGCACCAGCCATGGTTATAGACGGGTACAAACTGACGACACACTCGGGTATATTGGATTGTGACACAATAGTTGGCCCAGTCTCACACACGACGCGATGTGGAGCACCAGCCATGGTTATAGACGGGTACAAACTGACGACACACTCGGGTATATTGGATTGTGACACAATAGTTGGCCCAGTCTCACACACGACGCGATGTGGAGCACCAGCCATGGTTATAGACGGGTACAAACTGACGACACACTCGGGTATATTGGATTGTGACACAATAGTTGGCCCAGTCTCACACACGACACAATGTGGAGCACCAGCCATGGTTATAGACGGGTACAAACTGACGACACACTCGGGTATATTGGATTGTGACACAATAGTTGGCCCAGTCTCACACACGACGCGATGTGGAGCACCAGCCATGGTTATAGACGGGTACAAACTGACGACACACTCGGGTATATTGGATTGTGACACAATAGTTGGCCCAGTCTCACACACGACACAATGTGGAGCACCAGCCATGGTTATAGACGGGTACAAACTGACGACACACTCGGGTATATTGGATTGTGACACAATAGTTGGCCCAGTCTCACACACGACGCGATGTGGAGCACCAGCCATGGTTATAGACGGGTACAAACTGACGACACACTCGGGTATATTGGATTGTGACACAACAGTTGGCCCAGTCTCACACACGACACAATGTGGAGCACCAGCCATGGTTATAGACGGGTACAAACTGACGACACACTCGGGTATATTGGATTGTGACACAACAGTTGGCCCAGTCTCACACACGACACAATGTGGAGCACCAGCCATGGTTATAGACGGGTACAAACTGACGACACACTCGGGTATATTGGATTGTGACACAATAGTTGGCCCAGTCTCACACACGACACAATGTGGAGCACCAGCCATGGTTATAGACGGGTACAAACTGACGACACACTCGGGTATATTGGATTGTGACACAACAGTTGGCCCAGTCTCACACACGACACAATGTGGAGCACCAGCCATGGTTATAGACGGGTACAAACTGACGACACACTCGGGTATATTGCATTGTGACACAATAGTTGGCCCAGTCTCACACACGACACAATGTGGAGCACCAGCCATGGTTATAGACGGGTACAAACTGACGACACACTCGGGTATATTGGATTGTGACACAATAGTTGGCCCAGTCTCACACACGACACAATGTGGAGCACCAGCCATGGTTATAGACGGGTACAAACTGACGACACACTCGGGTATATTGGATTGTGACACAATAGTTGGCCCAGTCTCACACACGACACAATGTGGAGCACCAGCCATGGTTATAGACGGGTACAAACTGACGACACACTCGGGTATATTGGATTGTGACACAATAGTTGGCCCAGTCTCACACACGACGCGATGTGGAGCACCAGCCATGGTTATAGACGGGTACAAACTGACGACACACTCGGGTATATTGGATTGTGACACAATAGTTGGCCCAGTCTCACACACGACGCGATGTGGAGCACCAGCCATGGTTATAGACGGGTACAAACTGACGACACACTCGGGTATATTGGATTGTGACACAATAGTTGGCCCAGTCTCACACACGACACAATGTGGAGCACCAGCCATGGTTATAGACGGGTACAAACTGACGACACACTCGGGTATATTGGATTGTGACACAATAGTTGGCCCAGTCTCACACACGACGCGATGTGGAGCACCAGCCATGGTTATAGACGGGTACAAACTGACGACACACTCGGGTATATTAGATTGTGACACAATAGTTGGCCCAGTCTCACACACGACACAATGTGGAGCACCAGCCATGGTTATAGACGGGTACAAACTGACGACACACTCGGGTATATTAGATTGTGACACAATAGTTGGCCCAGTCTCACACACGACGCGATGTGGAGCACCAGCCACGGTTATAGACTTGTAGAGACCGACGACACACTCGGGTATATTGGATTGTGACATGACACAATAGTTGGCCCAGTCTTACACACAAGACAATGTGGAGCGCTAGCCACGGTTATAGACGGGTAGAGACCGACGACACACTCGGGTATATTGGATTGTGACACAACAGTTGGCCCAGTCTCACACACGACGCGATGTGGAGCACCAGCCACGGTTATAGACTTGTAGAGACCGACGACACACTCGGGTATATTGGATTGTGACATGACACAATAGTTGGCCCAGTCTCACACATGAGACAATGTGGAGCACCAGCCACGGTTATAGACTTGTAGAGACCGACGACACACTCGGGTATATTGGATTGTGACAAGACACAATAGTTGGCCCAGTCGCACACACGAGACAATGTGGATCACCAGCCACGGTTATAGACTTGTAGAGACCGACGACACACTCGGGTATATTGGATTGTGACATGACACAATAGTTGGCCCAGTCTCACACACGAGACAATGTGGAGCGCTAGCCACGGTTATAGACGGGTAGAGACCGACGACACACTCGGGTATATTGGATTGTGACACAATAGTTGGCCCAGTCTCACACACGACACAATGTGGAGCACCATCCACGGTTATAGACGGGTACAAACTGACGACACACTCGGGTATATTAGATTGTGACACAATAGTTGGCCCAGTCTCACACACGACGCGATGTGGAGCACCAGCCACGGTTATAGACTTGTAGAGACCGACGACACACTCGGGTATATTGGATTGTGACATGACACAATAGTTGGCCCAGTCTTACACACAAGACAATGTGGAGCGCTAGCCACGGTTATAGACGGGTAGAGACCGACGACACACTCGGGTATATTGGATTGTGACACAACAGTTGGCCCAGTCTCACACACGACGCGATGTGGAGCACCAGCCACGGTTATAGACTTGTAGAGACCGACGACACACTCGGGTATATTGGATTGTGACATGACACAATAGTTGGCCCAGTCTCACACATGAGACAATGTGGAGCACCAGCCACGGTTATAGACTTGTAGAGACCGACGACACACTCGGGTATATTGGATTGTGACATGACACAATAGTTGGCACAGTCTCACACATGAGACGATGTGGAGCGCCAGCCACGGTTATAGACTTGTAGAGACCGACGACACACTCGGGTATATTGGATTGTGACAAGACACAATAGTTGGCCCAGTCGCACACACGAGACAATGTGGATCACCAGCCACGGTTATAGACTTGTAGAGACCGACGACACACTCGGGTATATTGGATTGTGACATGACACAATAGTTGGCCCAGTCTCACACACGAGACAATGTGGAGCGCCAGCCACGGTTATAGACGGGTAGAGACCGACGACACACTCGGGTATATTGGATTGTGACACAATAGTTGGCCCAGTCTCACACACGACGCGATGTGGAGCACCAGCCACGGTTATAGACTTGTAGAGACCGACGACACACTCGGGTATATTGGATTGTGACACAATAGTTGGCCCAGTCGCACACACGAGACAATGTGGAGCGCTAGCCACGGTTATAGACTTGTAGAGACCGACGACACACTCGGGTATATTGGATTGTGACACAATAGTTGGCCCAGTCTCACACACGACGCGATGTGGAGCACCAGCCACGGTTATAGACTTGTAGAGACCGACGACACACTCGGGTATATTGGATTGTGACACAATAGTTGGCCCAGTCTCACACACGACGCGATGTGGAGCACCAGCCACGGTTATAGACTTGTAGAGACCGACGACACACTCGGGTATATTGGATTGTGACACAATAGTTGGCCCAGTCTCACACACGACGCGATGTGGAGCACCAGCCACGGTTATAGACTTGTAGAGACCGACGACACACTCGGGTATATTGGATTGTGACACAATAGTTGGCCCAGTCTCACACACGACGCGATGTGGAGCACCAGCCACGGTTATAGTCTTGTAGAGACCGACGACACACTCGGGTATATTGGATTGTGACACAATAGTTGGCCCAGTCTCACACACGACGCGATGTGGAGCACCAGCCACGGTTATAGACTTGTAGAGACCGACGACACACTCGGGTATATTGGATTGTGACACAATAGTTGGCCCAGTCTCACACACGACGCGATGTGGAGCACCAGCCACGGTTATAGACTTGTAGAGACCGACGACACACTCGGGTATATTGGATTGTGACACAATAGTTGGCCCAGTCGCACACACGAGACAATGTGGAGCGCCAGCCACGGTTATAGACGGGTAGAGACCGACGACACACTCGGGTATATTGGATTGTGACACAATAGTTGGCCCAGTCTCACACACGACGCGATGTGGAGCACCAGCCACGGTTATAGACTTGTAGAGACCGACGACACACTCGGGTATATTGGATTGTGACACAATAGTTGGCCCATTCTCACACACGACGCGATGTGGAGCACCAGCCACGGTATAGACGGGGAGAGACTGACGACACACTCGGGTATATTGGATTGTGACACAATAGTTGGCCCAGTCTCACACACGAGACAATGTGGAGCACCAGCCACGGTTATGGACGGGTAGAGACCGACGACACACTCGGGTATATTGGATTGTGACACAATAGTTGGCCCAGTCTCACACACGAGACAATGTGGAGCGCTAGCCACGGTTATAGACTTGTAGAGACCGACGACACACTCGGGTATATTGGATTGTGACACAATAGTTGGCCCAGTCTCACACACGAGATAATGTGGAGCGCCAGCCACGGTTATGGACGGGTAGAGACCGACGACACACTCGGGTATATTGGATTGTGACATGACACAATGGCCCAGTCTCACACACGAGACAATGTGGAGCGCCAGCCACGGTATAGACAGGGAGAGACCGACGACACACTCGGGTATATTGGATTGTGACACAATAGTTGGCCCAGTCTCACACACGAGATAATGTGGAGCGCCAGCCACGGTTATGGACGGGTAGAGACCGACGACACACTCGGGTATATTGGATTGTGACATGACACAATAGTTGGCCCAGTCTCACACACGAGACAATGTGGAGCGCCAGCCACGGTTATAGACGGGTAGAGACCGACGACACACTCGGGTATATTGGATTGTGACACAATAGTTGGCCCAGTCTCACACACGACGCGATGTGGAGCACCAGCCACGGTTATTGACTTGTAGAGACCGACGACACACTCGGGTATATTGGATTGTGACACAATAGTTGGCCCAGTCGCACACACGAGACAATGTGGAGCGCTAGCCACGGTTATAGACTTGTAGAGACCGACGACACACTCGGGTATATTGGATTGTGACACAATAGTTGGCCCAGTCTCACACACGACGCGATGTGGAGCACCAGCCACGGTTATAGACTTGTAGAGACCGACGACACACTCGGGTATATTGGATTGTGACACAATAGTTGGCCCAGTCTCACACACGACGCGATGTGGAGCACCAGCCACGGTTATAGACTTGTAGAGACCGACGACACACTCGGGTATATTGGATTGTGACACAATAGTTGGCCCAGTCTCACACACGACGCGATGTGGAGCACCAGCCACGGTTATAGACTTGTAGAGACCGACGACACACTCGGGTATATTGGATTGTGACACAATAGTTGGCCCAGTCTCACACACGACGCGATGTGGAGCACCAGCCACGGTTATAGTCTTGTAGAGACCGACGACACACTCGGGTATATTGGATTGTGACACAATAGTTGGCCCAGTCTCACACACGACGCGATGTGGAGCACCAGCCACGGTTATAGACTTGTAGAGACCGACGACACACTCGGGTATATTGGATTGTGACACAATAGTTGGCCCAGTCTCACACACGACGCGATGTGGAGCACCAGCCACGGTTATAGACTTGTAGAGACCGACGACACACTCAGGTATATTGGATTGTGACACAATAGTTGGCCCAGTCGCACACACGAGACAATGTGGAGCGCCAGCCACGGTTATAGACGGGTAGAGACCGACGACACACTCGGGTATATTGGATTGTGACACAATAGTTGGCCCAGTCTCACACACGACGCGATGTGGAGCACCAGCCACGGTTATAGACTTGTAGAGACCGACGACACACTCGGGTATATTGGATTGTGACACAATAGTTGGCCCATTCTCACACACGACGCGATGTGGAGCACCAGCCACGGTATAGACGGGGAGAGACTGACGACACACTCGGGTATATTGGATTGTGACACAATAGTTGGCCCAGTCTCACACACGAGACAATGTGGAGCACCAGCCACGGTTATGGACGGGTAGAGACCGACGACACACTCGGGTATATTGGATTGTGACACAATAGTTGGCCCAGTCTCACACACGAGACAATGTGGAGCGCTAGCCACGGTTATAGACTTGTAGAGACCGACGACACACTCGGGTATATTGGATTGTGACACAATAGTTGGCCCAGTCTCACACACGAGATAATGTGGAGCGCCAGCCACGGTTATGGACGGGTAGAGACCGACGACACACTCGGGTATATTGGATTGTGACATGACACAATGGCCCAGTCTCACACACGAGACAATGTGGAGCGCCAGCCACGGTATAGACAGGGAGAGACCGACGACACACTCGGGTATATTGGATTGTGACACAATAGTTGGCCCAGTCTCACACACGAGATAATGTGGAGCGCCAGCCACGGTTATGGACGGGTAGAGACCGACGACACACTCGGGTATATTGGATTGTGACATGACACAATGGCCCAGTCTCACACACGAGACAATGTGGAGCGCCAGCCACGGTATAGACAGGGAGAGACCGACGACACACTCGGGTATATTGGATTGTGACACAATAGTTGGCCCAGTCTCACACACGAGATAATGTGGAGCGCCAGCCACGGTTATGGACGGGTAGAGACCGACGACACACTCGGGTATATTGGATTGTGACATGACACAATAGTTGGCCCAGTCTCACACACGAGACAATGTGGAGCGCCAGCCACGGTTATAGACGGGTAGAGACCGACGACACACTCGGGTATATTGGATTGTGACACAATAGTTGGCCCAGTCTCACACACGACGCGATGTGGAGCACCAGCCACGGTTATTGACTTGTAGAGACCGACGACACACTCGGGTATATTGGATTGTGACACAATAGTTGGCCAGTCGCACACACGAGACAATGTGGAGCGCTAGCCACGGTTACAGACTTGTAGAGACCGACGACACACTCGGGTATATTGGATTGTGACACAATAGTTGGCCCAGTCTCACACACGACGCGATGTGGAGCACCAGCCACGGTTATAGACTTGTAGAGACCGACGACACACTCGGGTATATTGGATTGTGACACAATAGTTGGCCCAGTCTCACACACGACGCGATGTGGAGCACCAGCCACGGTTATAGACTTGTAGAGACCGACGACACACTCGGTATATTGGATTGTGACACAATAGTTGGCCCAGTCTCACACACGACGCGATGTGGAGCACCAGCCACGGTTATAGACTTGTAGAGACCGACGACACACTCGGGTATATTGGATTGTGACACAATAGTTGGCCCAGTCTCACACACGACGCGATGTGGAGCACCAGCCACGGTTATAGTCTTGTAGAGACCGACGACACACTCGGGTATATTGGATTGTGACACAATAGTTGGCCCAGTCTCACACACGACGCGATGTGGAGCACCAGCCACGGTTATAGACTTGTAGAGACCGACGACACACTCGGGTATATTGGATTGTGACACAATAGTTGGCCCAGTCTCACACACGACGCGATGTGGAGCACCAGCCACGGTTATAGACTTGTAGAGACCGACGACACACTCAGGTATATTGGATTGTGACACAATAGTTGGCCCAGTCGCACACACGAGACAATGTGGAGCGCCAGCCACGGTTATAGACGGGTAGAGACCGACGACACACTCGGGTATATTGGATTGTGACACAATAGTTGGCCAGTCTCACACACGACGCGATGTGGAGCACCAGCCACGGTTATAGACTTGTAGAGACCGACGACACACTCGGGTATATTGGATTGTGACACAATAGTTGGCCCATTCTCACACACGACGCGATGTGGAGCACCAGCCACGGTATAGACGGGGAGAGACTGACGACACACTCGGGTATATTGGATTGTGACACAATAGTTGGCCCAGTCTCACACACGAGACAATGTGGAGCACCAGCCACGGTTATGGACGGGTAGAGACCGACGACACACTCGGGTATATTGGATTGTGACACAATAGTTGGCCCAGTCTCACACACGAGACAATGTGGAGCGCTAGCCACGGTTATAGACTTGTAGAGACCGACGACACACTCGGGTATATTGGATTGTGACACAATAGTTGGCCCAGTCTCACACACGAGATAATGTGGAGCGCCAGCCACGGTTATGGACGGGTAGAGACCGACGACACACTCGGGTATATTGGATTGTGACATGACACAATGGCCCAGTCTCACACACGAGACAATGTGGAGCGCCAGCCACGGTATAGACAGGGAGAGACCGACGACACACTCGGGTATATTGGATTGTGACACAATAGTTGGCCCAGTCTCACACACGAGATAATGTGGAGCGCCAGCCACGGTTATGGACGGGTAGAGACCGACGACACACTCGGGTATATTGGATTGTGACATGACACAATAGTTGGCCCAGTCACGCACACGAGACGATGTGGAGGGCCAGCCACGGTTATGGACGGGTAGAGACCGACGACACACTCGGGTATATTGGATTGTGACACAATAGTTGGCCCAGTCTCACAAACGACACAATTAAATGTTCATAATTAAAAATCCTTGGTTTTTACTTATCTTTATTACGTGGTATTTTCATTTAATTACATTTTATACATTTAAACAGTTAAATCCATCATAGCATTACTCGTTCCCATGAAAATAAAACGTTAAAGGTCAGGATTCAGCGTTTTTTGTGATTTTTTTAAATTTTGGCTCTTTTTCAACGCGCTTTAGCGGATTAACAGTTTGTAGTAGAAAAATGTGTTAAATATAAACTTGTAGAAAGTGTTACTATTTTAATTTAATAATCAATACATTTTCGTAATAATGCATGATAACCAAGATTTGGGCAAGAAACGTAAAAAATGCGACTATTTTTTGCAAGAAAGGCAATATTCCGGGCAAAATATCTTTTGCAAACCTCATATTTGTGTTCAGTGACCCAAAAAACATAAAGAAGTAAGTGTTTCACAACTGAGACAAAAAGGCTGACCCTTAAAAACCCTTTTTTCTATATTGAATAGCCTATTACGGATAGAGCATTCATTTTAAGTCCGATTTTCGTCAATTTTCGGTTCACACAAACTACCGACCAAGCCCAATCCAACGTCCCAAAAAAACTTGAAAATCGGTTGAAAATTGTAAGAGGAGTTCCAAGTACAAAGAAACCCTTAGTTTATTAAATAAGAATAAATGTATCAAATGGTAAAGTAAGTTAATGTAGGACTTCTTTTAAGGTATATTTCAAAGGAAGTTTTGGAAAAACTTCATTATTCTATGCCATGTAAAATATCCGATCAAGTTACCAAAAGCCCGACTTTAACATATTGAATACTAAATTAACACTGGTTTAAATAAACTGTCATTCCATGCTATGGATAAAAAACCAAACAACAATTGTAAAAGGCGTCCAATTGAATTGTTTTAATAAATAAATTATAAATCCAATTAAGTTTCATTTGAATTTATTAGTCACGAGGAAACTTAACTAAACCTTTCTAAACGTTTAAAGGTTGGAATAAGATAATCACTAATGCCATTACTCTTGTACAATGTGTCGATTTTACTATTACGATTTCTGTGTGGCTAATTGTTAAGATATAATCAGTTCAGTAACAAGATCTTGGCAACATAACAATATAAACACGTCATTTGGCGAGTTTCTATTGAATTATTGTGTGAGTGACGCAACGAGATGATCCGCAGGTGGATTATCAGGCGGGCTTCGCCGGCGCATGCGGGGTGGGTGCGGGGGTGGGTGGGCGGGGGGGGGGCGTCGGGACGCGCCAGTTTCGCGCCTACAGTGCGGCCGTCCAGTCATGACGTCGAGTTGACGAGATGCTCCCGCTGCTGCTGCTGCCCGTCCTCCCGACGGTCCTCGCCGCTGAGGACAACGACACTATCGTCTGTCAGGACGGGCTCGTTCTTCCGGTATGGCTTCCACAACACAACCTGACGACCGGCGATCGCGTCGCTCGGGGGATGGTCTACTTCTTTGCTCTTATGTATCTGTTTCTCGGAGTCTCCATCATCTCGGACAGGTTCATGTCGGCCATAGAAGTGATAACGTCGCAGGAGCGCGAAGTGACGGTCACCAAGAAGGGAGGTGTGGAGCAGAAGATCGTCGTTCGCGTGTGGAATGAGACGGTGGCCAACTTGACTCTGATGGCTCTCGGATCGTCCGCCCCCGAGATTCTACTTTCCATCATAGAGATATACGCCAAGAACTTCCAGGCGGGGGACCTCGGTCCCGGCACCATCGTCGGATCCGCCGCCTACAACCTGTTCGTTATCATCGCTATTTGTATCGCAGTCATTCCTAAAGGTGAAACTAGAAAGATAAAGCATCTGAACGTGTTTTTCGTGACCGCAACGTGGTCGGTGTTCGCGTACGTGTGGTTATACGTGATTCTCGCATATATATCTCCGGCGAAGTAGAGGTTTGGGAGGGTATACTCACATTCATGTTCTTCCCTATGACAGTGCTCACCGCCTATATTGCGGACCAACGAATAGCTTTGCACAAAATACCCTTTAAAAAGTTCCGATTGAACAGGAATCGCGTCATAGTAGCGGCGGAGAGTGCGGACATCGAGATGGACAAAGAGCCTGAAGTGGAGCTGCTCGACGACACCGTCGAGCAAGCGAGAAGGGACTACGCCAACGTGCTGAGAGAGTTGAGGAAACAGTTCCCCCAGAAGCCGATATCCGAGTTGGAGATTCTAGCGAAGGAGCAGATAGACAACAGCGGACCCAAGTCCCGCGCCTACTACCGCGTCATGGCCACCCGCAGCATGACCGGCGGCAGCATGGGCAGAGCTCGCAGCAACTCCATCTCCGCCCGCCGGCCGTCCTCCACCACCGATGACGTCACCAAGTTCTTCTTCGACCCGGCCACCTACACCGTGCTCGAGAACATCGGCACGTTCGAGCTCACCGTGGTGCGCGAGGGCCGTGACATCACATGTCCCGTGGTGCTGGAGTACCGCACGGAGGACGGGACTGCCACCGCGGGCACGGACTACGTCGGCGCCTCTGGCACTCTCGTGTTCCACCCGGGCGACTCCCAGCAGACCATCAAGCTGCAGATCATCGACGACGAGCTGTTCGAGGAAGATGAACACTTCTTCGTCCACCTGACCGACCTGAAGGTGCAGGGCCAGGCGACTCACTCTGTCAAGCTGGTGGCGCCCAAGATCGCCAAGGTGCTCATCCTCGATGACGACCACGCGGGAGTGTTCGCTTTCCCGGAGGCGATAATCGACGTGCCGGAGTCCGAGGGCATGTACGAGCTACCGGTGGAACGCAGCAGCGGCGCGCGCGGCAAGATACGGATACCCTACCGCACCGAGGACGGCACCGCCAAGGCCGGCAAGGACTATGTCGAGACACACGGATACGTCACCTTCGACAACAACGAATCCAGGTAAGTTAATACAACAATAGCTGTTTACCCGTTATTTGTCCGTGGTGTTTGTAGCTTGTTTCTATAATCTACGGTAAATTCATTAACGAATGCAATATAATACTCTCAGATTTTTCGTCCCGCCGCATATAAAAAGATTGTATGTTAAAAAACTCGCCAGTATATTCATCAAACGTTGTTATTATTTTGATTTTCTGTATATAAATCTACGTCATCTGTTGTGTTCATAAACAAATCATATAAAAAAACTCCCAAAACTCTGACATACGTGCTTTTATGACGGTCCTTTGGATATGCCCTCATTATTATATAAACTATTAGCTTGAAACCTATTCCATGAAAATCCATTTACCGAGTGTCTCAAACCACCCGTACACCCCTTTTAAAATTTAAAGAATTAATAAAAAAAACTAACTGTGCCATTATAGATAAACCGGTTACACTCTGACCATTGACACTAATTTCAATGTACAGGGTGTACCAGAAGTAACCTTCCTAGAATGGAAGCTACTAATTTTAAATGCAAACCCCCACTTTTAATGGCCTTTTTGGATTTTAGACGTAATTTTAAGGCAAATTTAAAATCTGCACCCTAAATCTAACGGTTTAGGTGATAATCTAGGTTGAAGTTGAATTATTTCCCTTAAGAACAACATGATGCAAAGATGGAAATTTCTTAGAATCTCAATTTAAACAAAATTTCATTTTAAAATTATAATTATCACATAATTAACTTTATTTTTACATACATCTTCAATATCTCCTCCGTATTGTAAAATTAATGAAGAAGTAAATATAATTTATGACAAAACAAATAATTTACAGTATTGCAGGAATTGCAGATATCTAAACGGATCAACTCACCACCAAAGTAATTAAATTAAGTTTTATCCTTATGGGCAATTGTTTCAACCATTTTTCATAGGGGCATCTTCAGCACTGTCTTGGGGTTAAACATTTGCGTACAAAAAGTTGTTGTCGAGAATAACACTTAGTTCGCAAATGGTTTAAATAGGGGGAAACAATTAATTGTCCACGAGGATAAACTGTTTTGTATTGCATTGATGGTGAATCGATTCATCTAAATATTGTATTTGAATTTAAAGTCTGAGACGATTTATGCTGGGATATATATTTGTTTAATGAAAAGTTTTTAAAGATGATAGATGTTAAGATTGCCCCATTTTAATCTTATGGGAAAAAACTAATTTCAACCGATATTATCTCTTAAACCATTAGGATAAGGGGTGCAAACAAAACTGTCAAGTTAGCTTAAAAACCAGGCATAGCATAAAAAGTGGGGGTTTATATTTAAAATTAGGGACTTCCGAACTGTATATGTTAATTAATTTTGGTACACCTTTTACATTGAAATCAGGGTCAATTGAATAGAACGTTATTGGGTTACCTGTATGGGCACAATTTGTTTTTTGAGAAAAATTAATTCCGTAAATTTGAAAAGGGGTGTACGGGTGGTTTGGTGCACCCGGTATACAGGATGTCACGATAAACGGTGCAGTGGTTTTCGAGTCCAACCATGTCAAATATACCAACATTATATTTTTTAATTTATTATTTAATCGATTATTTACCGATGGTGGATTTACCGATGGTATCTTTAGACTCAAGTCTGTCGTGCTACTAGTCGTATCTACTTAATAACAAATAAAATATTTAAATCTTATTATTCGTAACAATACCGAATTCGACTGATTAGATTACGTAGTTAATAAAATTTTCCTGTCGAATTCCCTTAGGGATGATCCTAATTTACAGTCGCAAGGTAAAACCTGCATTGGCCAACTTATATGGTACATAATTTTATGGACTTTATTTTGGTCAAATTTCCACAATCATGACCTCAAAAGGTCGAGTGTATTGGGAGCTATTACATTTTTATTCCTGCAATATGATTTCCATGCAAAGTTTGATCGAATGTCATTTTTTTACCACTTAATCGGTTTAAGGTCGGGTTCGCGGCATTGTTTTCTATTAACAGAGGCACTTAACTTGATGTAAATATTGAGCTGTGCTTACATTTAATTTATTGAAGTCTAGAGAAAAATCATTTAAACCGAGGAATTAGACCTATAAGTATTACTTGTAGCCTCAACAATTTAAAATAATATGGTTTTAACTTTTATCCTGCGTTTATTTACATTCACTCGTTATTTGTGTGGGTTTTTGAACATTCTGATTACAAATTTTGATCCATTATCAAAATTTTATTGGACTTACAATCAACAAGTTCATTGATTTAAGTTCAATATTTTCAAGTGATTCCATTGCTCAACAAGTGTAGTTTTCCTAAGTATGGGTCTAAATTGGGAAATACACTTTTAATACTGCATACATAAAAATATATAAAAACAATTATTTGTTTGAAGCAAAAACAGGCACTTTTTGACTTTTTCTTTAATTGTAACCATTTTATTTCTTTGTAGGGTATAACATAAAATAAAATTTTTTTGTACATCTGAAATTATAAACATCACTTTACAAGTACAAGATTACATTACTAAGACTAAATCGGTTCAAAAATTATTAAACACTTTTTCCACAATGTATGTATACTGTAATGAACTTTGTCAAACTTATCTATTGTTGTGGTACCAACGTCACAAAAATTACTGAGCATTCATGTACCAACATTGTAAAATACAAAATTTAAGGAAATTCTTAATTTTCCTCCAAGGATACGAAAGGCATGGTCCTCAGGATTCCATTTGAACAAAGGCTAATCACTTTTTACTCCCAATAGTAAAAAATTATCAAACGAGTGGAATTAACTATTCTTTTATGGAATTGAGAATAAAGGCTGATGACTCAAGCTTGTCTGTAAAGGAATTGTACTGGATTAACCACTTTTTATTCTGCAAAAATTACAATCGGGCCTTTTTTACCTTCTTTGTCTTGGCGTTTTAAGTATCATCGTGAATGGTTAATGGTCGTTGGTCATCGCTGATTTAAGTTTCACATTCTTAGTCAGGGCTCAAGATTTCATGTACTATATAATTGTATGTATCTTAATGAATTCAGGGTTAGAATTTCAACAAATAAAATAATCTTAAAAGACATCTCTGCACTTTTTATTTCACTTTAAAACAATATTCTACGATGAGTTTGGTAAAAGGCCTTGATTGGAATGAATTATGAATTGTTTTTCTAATAAACACACCCATATATTTTAATGAAATTGACTAATAATTCTTTCACCGTTCAAAATGAGCACACCCTTTCTACATAACAAAATGGCAATAACTATCATATGAACTGGGATGTTGAAATACCTTTTATTCATTCTTAATTAAATGTTTTAACAATCTAAATTCCATGAAACTTTCAAAGTGAGTTTTACATCACTCAGTGATTACTGAGTATATGCTGTTGATTTTCATAGAATCATAAACTACGAAAATCGGAGTTAAAAGTTCCTGTGAAATCCTGAATAAGATTTTGAAGATGAAAATTAAATAACTGAAGTTAATAAAACTAATATATTAGTTGAATTGCTTCGAAGAAAGCAATATAACTTCGATCGTCAAAATATCGGTTGAGTTGTTGATTTTGGCAGAGGGAGCAGGAGCCGCAATCACCCCTAAACAAACGTTTCTATATCCAGGCCTTTGTTTACATCAGGCGATAATCGCGATGTAAACTATCGGTTAATGCCTCACTAACTTTCGTTATACAGTGAAAATTACCCCTTCTGGGTCATGTATAATGGTACTATTTCACTATAAACTGCCTATAATAGAGTACACAATGAAAATAAATATATAAGTGAAGAGATAACGTTGGTTACCTATTATTAGTTTCTAACTCTACGAAGAAGTTTAATTTTATAGCTTATATTATATAATTATTATTATTGTTAAAATGTGTTGTTATTTCTCTACCTTACTAAAGACAATTTTTTCCTGAATTTGGGTTAATTTTTTTCGCTTATTTTAAATTTTAGATACTATTAACATATTTTACAAAGTCATATAACCTTAATATTCATGGTACAAGACAAAGACGTCAATTACGAAGACAAAATATTGGGACTTTGAAATAGTGTATTTCATAATAAGAGTCGATTGTGGGTCATTGCACGTTCGAGACCAAATGTTTGAAGTGCGAGATTTATTGAGCACTTCAAATATGCTGGAAAATATGCAAACCACTTTCTTTCGTGTTTTGGACAATACTTTTCGCTACACTACAAAGACAAATTTTTTTAAAAATAAAAACAGACATTGGAATATTTATTTACAAACAAAACAAAAATACATACAAAATATTCCAAAACTAATAACAGTTTTTAGGTTAGGTTTAAACCGTACTTCCATTTCTGTTTAAGAAATAGTAACAAATGTTTGTTTGTTTATATTGGTAAAATAAAAAAGATAGTAAACATTACTTTCGGTTGTAAACATTCTCATTACGTAGTAAACAATGTAATGATGAATTTTCGCAGGTTTTAAAGTAGTGTAGCGAAATATATTATTCCTTATAATATCCCTTCTATGAACGTGATTCCCACGTCATTAATAATGTGGTGAGCGACTAATAGGCTATGATACTGCCTTATCTCTGTACCTCAGAACCAGACAGACGTAAGTCACATTAGACAGATTTTTCACGAGAGCACAAAAACTGGAGAACGAACTTACTGCTGAGAAAAGTAGTCAATGAGTGTACTCGTAAAAACTTCAGACAGTCTAGCGTAAGTCCGTCTGTGGACTTGCGTTTCAGCGATGTTGCTAAAACTTAAGAGCCCATAACATCATTGACACAACTTCCATCAACTGGGACTAAAAGTTTCAATGACTTTTACATATTTTACTCCCACAAATTTCAGCCAGTCTAACGTAAGTATAGCTGTGGACGTTCGTTTTAAGAGAGGGCTAAAGGGATAGAGCCTGCACGGTCAAGTGTCTGTTTTTTACTACTACAAGCCTTCTGTGGTAACTACCGGAATGCGTTTCAAATTGTACGACCGTTCTGAGGTCTTGAGAGTCAAAAATTCATCGTGCAGTGCTTTTTTTCAAAAGTGGGAGGGGTTTTTCATGATTTATCTTTCATTTAAAATCCCTCCCACTTTTATTGGACTTAAAATAAAGGCGCTAAAAGGAGCAGGTGAAGCACTGCATGGCGTTCTGAGAGATTCCCTTTAGCTCCCAACTAATAGTATAACTAAAACAGCAAAGCCTTAACAGCACAAATGGATTTACGCTTGACTTGCTCAATAGTAGAACAGAATTGAGGTCTTAAAACCCTTATAATATGATAAATAAAATGTTTACAGGACTTTAGTTTTAATGGCTCAATGCAAATTGAAATTCCACGCATACGACAAAATAAAAAATAGCCTATTTTTGGACGTTAGTGTGGTTCTAAGTTACAGATTTATGCCTGCAGCTATTACATTTGACATTTGAGCAAGAATAAAATCCATCCACGCTGGCGTAAAAATAGCTTACGTCCAGAAAAATCCCTACATTGGCTGAGAACGTTTTAAGGTGCAAATACGATTACTGGCAAGAATGGATGATCCCTCGTCACCGTAATTGGTGATCGTTTGGCAACCGGCGCTCCCAGGCGTTGCACCTCCGATGTGGCCAGTGTTGTAAGTGTTAAGGGACGGGATGTGTCAGGACGTGAACGACTCGTCCCCGTGCGAGGACGGGCTGTTCCTCCCTGCGTGGCGACCCCAGCACAACCTCACCGCCGAGGACCGTGCCGTCCGGGGCGGCGTCTACCTGGCGGCGCTGCTCTACCTGTTCATCGGCGTGTCCGTCGTCTCGGAGCGCTTCATGAACGCCATCGAGATCATCACTTCGCGGGAGAAGGAAGTCGTGATAACGATCAAAAACGGCATTGTGGAAAAGAAATGTGAAAAAGTCTGGAACGAAACTGTGGCCAACTTAACGTTGATGGCGCTGGGGTCTTCCGCTCCGGAAATACTGCTGTCGGTCATAGAGATATATGCGAAGCACTTCCAAGCCGGGGAGTTAGGTCCGGGAACCATAGTGGGGTCCGCGGCCTACAACTTGTTCTGCATTACGGCGTTGTGTGTGTCCGTCGTACCGGAGTATGAAACTAGGAGAATCAAGAGGATCGGGGTGTTCCTAGTCACGGCGTTCATGTCTGTGGTGGCGTACTTGTGGCTTTATGTTATTCTTGCCGTTGTATCCGTGAGTGTTGTTGAGGTATGGGAGGCGGTATTAACGTTATTATTTTTTCCTGGGACAGTATTTGTAGCTTATATCGCCGACAGGTGTTCACAAGGAGGGGAAAAGATATCCCAACCGGAGGCTGAAATGTTTAGCGATACACTTGAAAAAGCTAAAGCGGACTACACATCATTGCTCAGAGACTTGAAAAAACAGTTTCCGAAAAGAGATCTGACTGAATTAGCACTAATAGCGGAGGAAAAGATTATACAGAGTGGGCCCAAGTCGCGAGCCTATTACAGAATATTGGCTACCAGAGGGATCACCGGTAATATAATAAGGAGGCAATACACCGCTTCCTCCACGAGGAGGAGCGTTAAACGAGCTCAGCCCAACAGAATGTCCGGGACGTTCTTCAGGTTCGAGCACGCGACTTACACGGTGATAGAGAGCATCGGATCGATGAAGGTGTCGGTTGTGCGAGAGGGTTCGGATACCGCGGAGTACGTCATTCTTCAGTACTCCACCCAGGACGGAACAGCGAAAGCCGGCAAAGACTACGTCGCAGCTTCGGGAACCCTCGTCTTTAAGCCGGGCGACTCGAGTAAGACGATATATATCAGAATTATAGACGACGATGTCTTCGAATCCGACGAACACTTCTTCATCCATTTGACAGACTTGCATGTTCAGGATAAGTCAAATAAGTATGTGAAACTGATGAACCCGAAGACCGCGAAAGTGGTGATCCTGGATGACGATTACTCGGGGGAGTTCTCGTTCGAGCAGGAGAAGGTGGTTGTGCGGGACTGGGACGGCGTGTACGAGCTGGTGGTGGTACGATGTGGCGGCGCCAGGGGCGAGGTCAGAGTCCCCTACTGGACCCGCGACGGCACCGCCGAGGCCGGGGTTGACTACATCGCGGCCACGGGCGTCGTAGTGTTTGCTGACGGTGAAACCAGGTACCTCCTTCCTGCATTACAAAGTAAAATAGCCTTTTCACTATGCTACTTTTACTCACAGATTTAAAAAGACTAGTTTCTTCCTTTTTGCCCCACTTTACTGTACACATAGACTATAAATCGGAGCAAGGAACACTAAATCACTATTTTGAGACAGGGACCTCGCATAGTGGGTATTTTAACCTGAATATGAATGATAGATGAGTGTAAGATAATTGTGTCGCGATCTTGTAGTCTTGTTACTGACTAAGGCCGTCATTCTCCTTAGGCAGGACTGTTAATTAATAGCCCAACAGCCAATGGTATCTAGGGACCTATAGTTTAACGTGTGATCCGAACCACAATTTCAACCTTATATATAGGAATTGGTCTAATTATGAGGATGGTCTTTATGGATAAACTAGTATTCACTAGTGCCGACGTTAATTACCACAAGGGAATACCGCATCCACAAGCCATCGCTTATAACTATCCACAATTCGTGACCTCCAAGTGGCTGGATCCAAGTAGCGACGTCCTGTAGTCGCCACCGTCCCAATTAGACATAAAGGGAGCCCACCACAATACAGACGAAAGGTACAGTTACAATTTACTGGACAGAACGCAGGTTTAAACCCTCCACATAGCTGCCATGGTTCCGAAGTTCGGTACTGTCACCTCTACGCGACCGACTCACTGCAAAGTATGCATTAATCATCATTGAAAAATTTCAAGGCAAATAAACTGTTATTCTTATTACACTAAATATCATTTTTATGTTATGAGAAAATTGTTTTCTTCCTAGGTCTGGCAAAGTCATTTAAAATGACGAGTATAACTAATACTCGCCTACGGCTCGATGGGGGCTTCGCCCCCATGCCCCCTTAGGGGTTGCCCTAAATTTGTAGAATAATTAAAAGTCAAGTATGTAATAAGTTAGTTCCACGGAAGAGCTATACGTTGAAGACAGTAACAAAACAGTTTAATACACAAAATTCACATTCAATAGTAAAAAAAGCTTTGAAAAACTCCTATGAATCG
The DNA here is from genome assembly GCA_030545055.2 of Neoaliturus tenellus. Lineage (NCBI taxonomy): Eukaryota > Metazoa > Arthropoda > Insecta > Hemiptera > Cicadellidae > Neoaliturus > Neoaliturus tenellus. The sequence continues at coordinate 5,622,331 of CM061531.1, forward strand.
GTTTTAGTACCCCTTCGTAATTAAAATTCGCTAACAAGATTTTAACTGCGAAATGATAATAATTTACGTAATATATTTAAATATTCTAGGTAAATATTTCTAGGTTATGCTGGATGTAGGGTCCAACCCGTAATTGGTTACCCCAATTCCGTAATTATTATAAAAATTACTATAAAACTCTCATGCAATGAGGCTAGTTGAGGGCTCCACTCCAATACCACTCATTGTGTTCGCTGAATAACCTACGACTCTTCGTTTAAATCCCCTTCTTAGTTCCCCTCATTTCAATATAAAAAATAAAAATAAAAAAATTGAGAGTTGCGAAATAATACTTAACTATGTATTATTCTAGGTATTACGATCAGAATTGTATGTGTAAAAAAAAATTGGAGATACTATTATGATAACTTATGACTGGAGTGTATTTCAGAAAGAATGGAAGTGGGGGAAAATATCTGTTTTGATGGAAGTAGGTTGTACCACAAAACAGGAAGGCAAAAGAACGATATTTGTAGTTTAATAAATATATTGGCATTCATTACAATTCCTTCATTTCAGTTTTTAATGGTGTAAAACTTTAAAATTTACCTAATTTCCTAAAATATTACTGTCAAGGCAAATAAAAAAAAAACTTCAAGCTTCTAAATACAATAATACAGTAGTTACTAACAAAAGTATGATAAATAATGGTTAAAATATTAAAATTACCATACACATCAAAGGACGTATGTTTTAGCCGTAGGACCAGGTCAGTAAATAACAATCAAAGTAAAACAATCAGTTGCTTGATATAGCAATTCGTTCCGACTCACAGTCAAAAGAAGAATACGTGATATTGAAAATCATCATGATAATTTTTAAGTTTGATAATTTGATTGATATTGGTACTGTGCAAGATATGTCTATGTGCAAAGTGAAGGTTCTGAGTAAAATATTATAGTAATTGTAAAATTACATCTACATGGGGTAAAATTCCCCGCAAAAATAATAAACATTTAATTATGTTCAATTGTGTGGACTGGGGGGCAAAAATTCATAGAACCAAACTTGTAGTAACTTGAAAGATGTTCGCGAAGATTGCCTCAGATGTTATAATTTGGCCGCTAGAGTAGAAAAAAATAATGTCATATTTATTTTGGGTAAAAATGTTTGGTCGCTAAATTTGAAATCAGATAGTTTTCTGGGGCAGGAAATAAAAAAGATTTTTTTATTTTAAATGAAAATACTGTACTGCCACCTTTTTAAATTAAACATTAACTTAGTACGCACTAAAAGATAAATCAATTGTGTAATCTGCTATTTTAGTTAAAATTTTTGTTGAATTGTAAAATTTAAATTAGCATGCTATCAGGTAAAGTCAATGAAGTACTTCCTAATGAGTTCGTTAATAATTAAGTGCCATCCCAAATAAAGAACCAATTTTTGGGAGGACTATCGTGCAAATATGATACTGTCTTACCGGGTCCCATACCAACCTTGCATCTCTTTTAAAATTGTACCAAAAAACCAAAAAAAACAAAAAAACAAATAAACAAATAGTGCCGTTGTAGGTAAACATATTTTGCTCTGTTGATTGACACTGATTTCAATACAGAGAGGACCAGACGTTATTTTGAAGCAACTTTAAAATTTAATATTTAAAAACCCTAATCATACTGATTTAGAATAATAAATAGCATGACATTATTTTTTTTAATTAGGGGAAATTTAACATATATTATGTCTTCTCCGTCATGTTGTAAATTTAATAAAAAAAACATTTTGGACCAAACTGACAATTTTGTTGGAAACGTATTTAAAAGAGTCTAAGACATTTTTGTGCCGAGACATTTTTGCTTAAATTCAAATTTCAACCTCAAATATTCAATAAACTGCTAAAAATTACGCGTACAAGATCAAATTGTAAAGTTTTCTTAAAAACCGTGTAAAACTAAAACAAATATTTAAAGTGAGAGTTGGTATTTGACATCAGTGACTTCCGGTCTGGAGAGGTAATTTCAGATGTACATTGAAAATTACTCTCGATGAATAGACCGCTTTTCCTATAAAGGCACAATTGGTTAATGTTATAAAATTTCTTAAAAAGGGTGTTTCGGTAATCCGCGACTTCCAGTATGTTGGCAATTTTCTCAGTAATACAGGTGGGTAAGTTTAGTTCTCGCTTGGGAATCACTCGGTAGTAAGTGATATATAGGAGATCTACTTTACCGACATTTGACGAATTTCTGATACCCCGATGAGTGAGTGAATGAGTGAGTGAGTTACACATTCGGGAGTATAATTTTTCAAGGGAAATTCCAGTGGCAGAGAGAAATAAGATCGTCCATTAGTTATTGTCTAGCAAGCAAACTTAGAAAGTGCAGCTCAATCGGTTTAAATGTGAGCTTCTGTAATAGGCTAGGCCCAAGTCATACCTCCACCAATGAATTTGAACTATTTTAAACCAAGTAATATTGGAAATATATCACCTTTTTTTATATGAAAAATGTATCATAGAAAATTAACTGTATTGAATAAAAAATTATACAGGTATTTTACATGGACTTAGTCGTTCTGGATATATTTTAATACACAAACACATGAAACATTTTTATTCAAGGAATGGTCAAAGAAAAAAAAAAACAAATTGAATTTTCATAAAATTATCACATTCTTTTTTAAACGGCTTAGGGGACTAATGCCATTTTTGTCGCATCGCTTCAAAATCTGCTGTTTTAATTACTACAGTTCGGTGCTTAAGAGTTTCTTCCTCGAGCAGCAAAAAAATATTTTTTATGAGTAAAAGTAAAAATTGTCAATGTCATCATCTGTAACTTTTGTAGCTGCCAAATATACCTGGCTAATTATATATCAGCTAAATATAGCTGTTAATTATACCCGTCCCTATGGTTATGGAATCAATAAATTATTCTTCATTTTAGATTATCTATAGCATGAAGTGCAATTGTTTGCTATTATCGATTTATTGGTGCGTCGGTGTATAAACTGTAACTCTTAATAACTTCATTGCTAACTTTCGCAAAACGACAAAAACCAACAACAAAAAAACGCCACTTTTGGGATTAGTGATGTAACAAAACATTACTAAATAAAAGCTATTTTATTGTTTGTTTTTTTTTTTGCAAAATATTTCTGTTTCTCCTTGCTTCAAATTTGTGTGGTATTAGCATTTTTTACAACTAAATTTAAATATAAAAAAAATGTAATAATAATAATAAAACTAAATAACTTTAAAGAGCACACGAAACAGCTTTATACAATTTTTCCGAAAAAAAAATACATTAGACCTACGAATTGTAGGTAACACGCTTATAAATATTTTAGGAAGAGGTGGTTTTATTCATAGAAACTAAGTGGTAATATGATGACTAATGAATCAGTTTAAAAAATATCACGTTATATTACACTTTGTAAAGGAATAAATTGTAAAAAATCTAATACATTTACTCAATAAACCTTGGTAGCTGAATCGGAGTTTTTCGTGGTCTATAAATTACCAGTGCGTGTAAAATCTGTCAAATAACCGTCTAAACTGGAGCGGGACCGTGCAGTCGATAAGTCGTGTAACTAACAGCCCCAGCGGGCACACGCACACACACACGCACGCACGCACGCACGCACCCTCCCCCCACCCCTGACACAGTTCAACCTCACTGTCACCCCCCCACACACACAACCGCTAGCGGGGGAGGTTTACGACATACCTTAATAGCCTTGCTTATAGTAATATTAAAACCATATTTCTTACGACGTAAAACCTTTTAGCAAGCTTGGCATTTCCTCTCTTTATGTTTTAATAATAAATAAATAAATAAATCAATAAATAATAATAATAATAATAATAAATTTTATTCCTCTGACAATAATTAACATTGTATGGGAATTTACATTTTAAGAAGAATTTCATTAAGTCTTTCCATCTGTTTCGCAATAAAAAAATTTTTACAATTCCGGATTTTTCAACAAGATTTTTTGTTAATTTATTTAATAGTCTAAACTTTCTTCAAGTCTTTTCAATCATTTTTAAATTCCTTTTTTCTTCTTTCTTTTTCTTTTTTCTTCCTTATTCTTCTTTCTTTCTTTCTTCCTTCTATAATTTATAATTTAAATAAAAGACTAAGTAACAATACTAGGGTTACAAAGTTCAATATCAAAATATTTTTAAATGCCACTGGCGTTGAAAGACGCTTACGATTCAACGATATCGAAATGTGTGTATGATTAATAAAAAAAATAATAGAGCAAAATATAGTGAGTTTTAAGCCACACATCAAAAAAAGAAAATGGGCGACTATATCAATACTCACGGAAATTCAGAGTAATAATATTATAAAGCAGAAGAGTTTGCAAATTCCCTCGGCAAGTAAGTTCAGTAAATTGGTTCATCTTGTTCAATTTTTTTCCCCCATAATAGTTTGGTATTCATCAAAAATACTTTTTGGTTTAGGGTGATTTTTATTAAGGTGTATAAAGGGCGGCTTGAAAAAAAATACGAATTGGTAGTTTGCAGATATTTAGACCTTCTTTACTCTAGTCATCAATCTAACATTCAAAAGATTTTTTTTGCAATGTATATCTAAAAAGGGTTGCAAACACAACCCCCGAGTCAACATTTATAAAATGACATTATCCTCCCCTTACAGAGCATTTCTGATGTTACCAATATTTGATGAACTAAGCCACCTCTCTCTTGGATAAAATTGGATAATTTTTCATTTGTTTAACTTCTTTATAACTATGGAATGCTGCACTAAATTAAATGTATTTCTAAAATTATTTGTATAAATTTGTTACTTTCAAATTTGTTTGAACACTTTTTCAAACCTATACTGTCTGTCATTATAAACCTGTGCGGTGATCTAATGACAGTAAGATACTGTTATGCAACAAAACTACATAGGCTAGTCATAGTTGCCCGCTCATGTTTGTGCCTGTAATGTGTCGCTCAGAATCGAACCGGGGGACCGGTTGGCTTGTAAGGGTCAGAGCCCTAAAATTGAACTGCCGCTCCCGGAACGTTCATGTATGTTTAGAAAAATTCGAAATCTTCGTTTTGTAAGCAATTTTTCTCTAGGGATTCTGCCACAGTATGTTATTACTTATTTTGTAATGACACTATTTTAATCCAGAATAAAACACTGAAGACCACGAAGGCCCAGCTTTCCAAAGTTGTGATCCAGTAGTGACTACAATTCAAATCCCTACCTTGCGTCGTATCACAGCTTATTACCAAATAAAACAAAAAACTAGAACTCTGGCAGGCTTTTTATACAGCACTGTACAAATCCAGTGTGAAAAATAGTCTGACTCAAACACACTTCAAAATCACAGCTGTAATTACTTCAAACACATAACTTTTAAACAATATTTTCTATATAAAACGTTTGTTAGAGGACGCCACTAAATTAACGTCAACCACTTTTTTTATTCCTCGCCTAGTTTGGTAACAACTGTGAAGTTTTCACAAAAATATTCATTGTACATACGAACCTGCTTATTGTTTTTTTTAACGTTACAGATAAAGCGACAAAATAAGCAAATCAGCAGTATGATGAGTAATCTGATTTTTTATGTAAATTATATTTTTTAATATTTTACGAGGTCGGCCCACGAGGAGTTAAAAGAAATTCTTGAATAGCAGCATAGGTAAAGTTAGGTACCTAATTAAATGCCTTACTTAGCATAGTACAATGCCCTAGACTTCAATTTAATGACCGAGATGGAAATGGCAGGCAAACAAAGTTTTCATTGAAATCATATGTCTAAACTTAAGCATGCAATAACTTTCTTATTATTATATTTTTAACGCCGGGTTTGTGGCTTATTAAAGACGATTAAAATGATGTATGATGTGACAGAAGCCAAAGAAGTTCCAATTTAAGCACCCTTTGAAGGATGTTCCTCTTGAAAGTCTTACAGAAATCTTCTTTGGCCTTTTTTAAATTATACATCATCTTAAACGTATTTACTTTTTGGATAATAAGCAACAAACCCGACGTTAAAAGGTTGAGTATTAAGAAAGTATTATTGCATGTTTACGCTTATGATTTCAATGGAAACTTTGCTTGCCTACCATTTCCGTCTCGGTCATCCATTTGAAGTCTAGTTTGCCGCATTGTACTCTGGTAAGTGATACATTTAATTTGATACCAAACTCGACCTATGCTGTTGATTAAGAAATTATTTTTAACTCCTCGTGGGCCGACCGAGTGAAATAGTAAATATCCCCCGTCGCAGCAGACCTGCGTACTCAGCGAATTTCCAAATTAGTATTATTAATTTTGACCAGATGAACCTGTAGAAATTACATCACACGTGCTCATAAATAGAGAAATAAATGTCCATTCTATGATAAATAAATATATGAAAAATTTAAAAAAGTTTTAAATTACATATGAAAAATGCAAAATTCCCATTTTTGGGGTACAAAACCCCCCCAAAACTACCCCTTCCGGTAGGTTGATATGTCTGGTTTACGAACTCATCCGAATAAACGTAGGTAAGATTACACATCTCTACCAAATATGGTGTCGATTTTTACGAGAGTTAATGTCGAGTTAATGTATGTATATATATATATATATACATACATATAGTTTTGAATACATATAAATAAAATATATATATATTTTTTTAATGACTATTATTTTTTGGTCTCTGGGCACCTACAATCGAAAAAGTAACATGTTCCCCGGGCTTAAGTCTTACCATGAGACATACGGTAATAGCTTATTCCCTATGGGAAATTCGTTTAAACATGGTCAAAAATTAGTAATGTAATAAAGTATACTACTGGTCCTATTGATGATATGCTGAGTCATGCTGCTTTACATGTAACTATAAAATAAAATAATAAGCCAGTCCGGGACTTAATTTACACAATGTATTTTGTCATTTATACGCCCTTAAGTGAATATTTCAGTTTTTGCCATCTAAACCCATTAGTTACAATATTTTGTAAGCAATTAGCTAATTGTTTAGGCAACCCGTAGCGTCTAACCCTCAACTATTGTGGGGGGAAACGAGTACAATCGAGGTCGTGTAAATATAGAGACTAGGTCCCTGGCGCTAGCACAGAGTCGTGCATACTCTGGCATTGGCATTGTCTGGGCGATCCACGCCGCGACGTTGCCAAACTGTGCCTGGCTGTCAACGTGGCAACGTCGGTACACCAGAGACAACTGTCCACAAGATTTGCAATAGTATATCAACATTCGTCTTATCTGATCCAGAACTTTCATGAGAACTATAAACCCCACAAAAGTTAAAGCCACATAAAAATCTTATTTCAAAAGATTTTTTTCATATTTAGATATTATTACTTCAGTACAAATTTACTTTAAGATATAAAATATGCATAGTTTTGTTTGTGGTCACACCTAGGTGTAACAATTTTTAACGCAATTAAAACTGCTCAACTTTAAAATAATGTTTGAATTTTTCATGGTACGATATGTTCTTTATCCATAACTAGAGTACTTGTTGCTCGAAATAGAGCAATTTATTTTGATACCATACAAAAGCTACATTTTCTGATCAATTTAATACTGTGAATATCAGGAATTGCCAAAAACTACACTTATTTACAGCTGTAAAATGCTTTATTTAATCCCAATACTATTTTAATGAGAAATTTTGAGATTTCAATGGTGGATAGGGGCTTTTATTTTTAATCCGATTCTCATCTTTTTTGGTGGAAACCAACTACAGACTAGGTCCTATCCAACGACATCAAAAACTTGAAAATCTGTTGAGAATTGTAGGAGGAGTTCTCAACACAAAAAAATCCCCTTGGGCGTATTAAATATGTATAGTTTCTGTTGATGACAACTGTATCGTAATTTTAAAAAATCAATAATTATAAGTGTAGTTTTAAAAATTCTTTTATGTATTAATTAATTGATATTTTTAATAATGAAGTTTATTCCTGAAACCAATTTCAAAACTTTCGTTGAGCAAAAGTTTAAGATCTGGTTAAATTTATGGCTTAACAACAATGCACAGAATATTAATTTATTACGAAAAAATATTGTCAAAGTTTTTCGATTTATTAATGAATCGCCTACAAAACTTCTCCGTGGCTACAAAGATGATAATCAATCAATATGGGTTGCTAAACTATGGGATTGTTCCTTTTAATTTGCAATACTATACTTGATTAATTAGACGTGTGATGAATATAATGTATGCACTTGATGAATAAAAGAATACATTTCCGTAACAAAAATTGATATTAATACATAATGTGGTTAATCCGCAAACTAAAAATTTACCTATTTTTAATAATTCATTTTTAATTATTTACAATAAGTATTACCAAAATTTTACCCAAATTTTCCAAATAATGTAGTAAATTTCAGAGTTTGAGATAGGGAGAAATAAGGTAGCATCTCATTGAATATATTCGCAAAATATAATCATTAAACAAATTGAAATATACAACATAATAATTTTTACACAACATTGAAAAACTCAACCAAATCTAAAATAAAACTATTGAAGTCATATTCAAATATACTTAAGAGGGGGGTTCGTGTCCGTGATTGTAATTGTGTTTTTAAGACTATGACTAACCTCGTATGAGTGAAGTTCTACATATAAAGGCTTGAAAACGACCACTTGTTAGTGTCGAAACGGTCGCCCTTATACAGCGAAGAAGTTAGATCACTTTACGGAAATAAGGTAATTTAACCTCTCTATTTATCATATTTTTAATCGCGATAAAAAATAAAGGAATGTTCCCCCATTCAAAGTTTTTCTCTGAATCTTACCCGTTTCCAAAATCACATTGGTGGCACCACTTGAACTTATCACACTGTATAAATTGTTTAATAATATTTTAAGACTAGT
>CM061531.1:5631280-5687864 GCA_030545055.2 Neoaliturus tenellus
TCAAACATGAAAACTTTTTTACTATGGGCAAAAATATAAACCCTTACATATCTATATAATTTAGAACTAAGAATTCCCCCTTATTACTTAACCAATCTTAAAATTAAGACGTCGAAAACTCGTTTCAATTCAAAGTTTTGCAATATGGTTATACATTTTAGATATAAATGTTCTGGAGATTACGGAAGCCTTTCAAGTTAGTAAATTTGAGATATGAGATAAAGGTGGGGTATAGTCATTTTTATTGAATTTAAAACTATAAACAATTATTGATAGAAAAACAGTCATAACAAGTGAATTTAATAACAGTTGCGCCTGTTAAATCGCAATAGAAGAAATCGAACGACTACATTGTCAACCCAGTTATGGGGCACGTTGAGCTGCTCAGGCTCCGCTAATAAATATTAATATAGTTCAACAGGTTGGAAACAAAAATTGGATTTCGCTTTAATTCATCCGGTGGAAACATTATTCAGTTTTGCTTTAATTGTTTTTGTCCCACAAATTAAGTTTAAGTTCATCGTTTGTTGCGTAATAAATCAGAATTATCGTGCTTTAGTGAAATAATTTGACAGTAAAGTAATTATTTATATAAGGAGGTGTCGACGCCCGCAGCAAGACAAAACGATGCGGTTACGTTGTTTATATTAGCAGTTTGAGCCACGAGAGGCGAGGGCTGCATTGTTACACGAGAGACAAGGCCAATTAGCCATTTACAAGGTGAAACACCACCCCGGGTTTCCTCCTTTGTTCCGTATCATATCACTGCGACTAATTTTCTTGTATGAGATTGTGCTCCGGTAAATTAGTGTATCAGAATTTAGTTTAATGGTTTACTGTAGGTTTTAAATAAAGTAATTTAGAAATATGTTTTTTACGTTTATTATTAAATATTGATCTAATAATTATAACACTGAGTGTTTTTAATGTAGAAATAAAACACAAATCAATTATAACAATATAATACAATTATAGGCAACCTTATCTTAAGTTTTGTAACTAATGCAACTTTTATCCTATAAATAATTTTACGTGACGGTAAAAATGTTCGTAAAGTTCGTCGAAGAATTAAAAAAAAAAGTTTTACTTTGCACAAAATCATAACGTTTAATGTCCTGAACAGAATTTCATTGCCCGAATGTCTGAAAAACTTAGAGATTAAAAGTATTGAAGTTGACATGTTAGAGAGTGTTCCTTGGGGGGAGGGGACATATTACAGAAATAGTTTTTATAACTAGACACTTAGAATCAAATTAGAGAAAACGTAAGAACCCCTATGTTTTATTTGATTTGTGAAAGAATATATTGTGTGACATATTCTAACCGCCCAAATCAAATTGTCAAAAATGCCATGTGCAGGAGCGGCCGAGCGGTTGTAGCCTATTGTTGGCCGTGATAGCAAGGTGATAGCGAGCTGACTAAATGCGATGCTAGTCGATTCATTACGTCTAGGCATACCAAGGTTTTGTTAGGTTACGTTAGAATAATTTTTCACTCTACCCGACATATTTTCCTTTTCATTTAAACATACCCAACATTACAATCTGATTCAGTCGGCTAGCGGTCACTATCAACACAAGCCTACAACCTAGGTCGCTCCTGATAATGGCATTTAAGAAACAAATAATTTGAGTTGTTAGAAAGGTAACTGCCAAGCTTAAGTGGTATTTTTTATCCCTGCTGTCATCCCAACCCATTAAAACAAAGTAGTTAAAATTCGTTATGTGCCACTATTGTATATAAACTATTTACTCGGTCATCGAATGGACTCACCGCTTGGACACTCGGACTAGACTAACAAGAGGACAAGGTAAGTTAGCAGCATTATCCAGTGAAACATTCCTGGTAGTTCACATAACTGTACCACTTTACTGACTTTGAGATCTTGCACATGCTTACTAGGTGTAAAACCTAGCAGCACCATCTATTTCTTTACAGGGTTTATTGAATTCAATACTTGAGAAACTATGATTGGTAATTGCCCATTCAAGGACATCTACATGGAGGGTGTAAGGCAGAAGATTGGTAGCAATTATGTCTATACACGCTTTTCCTCAAGTAGGTATAAAGTTAGTAAAAAAAACTGTTGTACTGTTGCCTAAAAAAACACGGGGCTTGATATAGTCTCCTCTTTTACGGTGAACCAACTCCTGTCTCTGAGCTACAGAGTGCTATTGGTCTCGAGCCTCTTGAGCTAAGAAGATCGATTCACGACCAGTCCTTCTTGTACAGAATTCTCAACGGACTTATTGAATGCCCGGAGATCCTTGAATCGATTGAGTTTAGAATACCAAGAGGCACACGTTCCAGAGATCTCTTCGCCAGACGATGCCAGCCTACAGTCTATACTTATCATGGATGCATCCCACGATTGTTGAGGAGAGCGAATGAACTGAGTGGTGAGACTGCCTTTTTCACACAGTCGATGGGAGCATTTAGAAGAAGCCTTAAGCTGCACCTACTAAAAAGTTAGATCTTGTTGTTGATTTGTTGCTGTTGATTATTGTTGTTAATTTATTGATGTAATTTATCTTGTTGTTAATTTATTTTTTGGATCACTTGTTAAATTTATTGGAGTAATTACTATTGTTATTGTTGTCTATTCTTTAATTTATTTTGTTGTTGCTGCATATATTATAACTGTTAACATTATTATCACTGATGTTTGCCACAAACTGTTATCTTTGTTCTTCACTGATCAGTTGAATTAACTTGTTTCATCACAAGCAGTGCACAGAACTTTTTCACTCTTATGTATGTTTTTAAGAACTACTTTCAATATGTTCAAACAAATTGTAAAAATTATGTAATGGGAAACCGTTGAAATGAATAAATGAAAAATAAACTTAATAAGGGGACCCACCGGCTAGAGTTCATTATTTTTATCTTTGCCTAAGTCTTCTTTCTCAAGTCCAATTTGAAAGAATTTGCAGCCGCTATACTTAGTTTTTATCTCATCACAATCGGTATATGTTATATCACTTTCATAATATCCAGTAGAGTAAAATCAAGACAAAGAGAGACACAAAAACTGCTAATTTAACCTCTACTGTTTTACCCACAGTTTGTAAACTATCTGAACCACTACTAAGCTTTTAACCTATGATAGGTTCACTTCTTACACTATCACTACTTTTGAAAACAGAAGGGCCATGCTTGGATTTTATAGCACCTCGCTTCTTCCAAGTATTGTTACGGAATTGTACTTTATTTGTCCGGTTAATAATAATAATAATACATTTATTCCTCCGACAAAGTTTCACATTGTATGGGACTTTACAAATTTCGAGTTTTTGCACTTATTCACAATTTTACAAATTTTTATTTAATTACAATTTCATCTACTCATTTTCTCTAAACTTTTTCTTCATTTTAAACTTATTTGAAATTTTTCTTATTTCTTTTTTTTCCTACTTATTTCTTCTTTCTTCATTACTATATTTGTTATTTTTTATTTATGTTTAATTTATTAATGGTCTACTGCTCTATATGTTTTTCATTTTAACTCTTCCTTCCTTCCATGTCTCCTTCCAGTCCTTCCACGTCTCCTTCCACGTCATTCGTTTTGCTCTTCAAAAATGTCTTACTAAAGCTTCAACAATAGTACTACATTTTCCACAGTTTCTTTACATGGTGTTACCGTGTTGACCATTATCTCTGGAACAACCTTTTTATTTTTCCTCTCCATTTTTCCACTTGTAGACTCTACATGTGAAGTTAAAAAAAAAATATTCTTTGAAATTTTCTCTTACCGGCGTCAATTACGACACACGCAAAGTAACAAAGCAGACTCGTATATATTACGACAAATAAATAAGAAAATACTCTCAATTAATTGGAAAACTACATAGAAAAGAACATTAAACACTAAGTTGAGTAGTGTGTTTTGGTTACTTCTGGACCGGAAGTCGTGCCAGCTGCCCGAGCAGCTGCTCGAGCAGCTGGCGCCAGCTGCTATGTCACATAGCTTCCGGTGGGGGTTAGAGTGTATATATGAGATGCTGTAGTTATATTTTATGCCATATAGGTCGGGGTGGAGATGGCGATAGTGTTGGCGTTAGGGTGAAGTGAATTTGCGCATAAAATTAAAAGTTAGTTCAAAATTGAAATTCGTTGGTGTTAACGAAACTCTAACAGTTGAACAAAAATTAAGAGTTAGTTCAAAATTGAAATTCAAACTTATAATTGGAATCTGGAAAATATGTCAAGGTCATCCAGAGTAAGTTTTAAAAAATTCTATCCAACTATTACTAGAAATAGTTTTAAGTTGAAGTAGTTGGTGATAGCGGGATAATTGATTCGTGCCATGGGAGAGGTGTTTATCGTATGAAAGTTGGCGATCGAATGAGAAACGCCGCCTAGGGAGAGGGCTTATAAAACGGCAACCTCCCCCCACCACCCCTTCCCCCACTCCTTTAGACCAATAACCGGTTGCCGACACTATGTGGTAAAATTGAACTAGACATGGCGGCCGCCATGGATAATTCTAACCTCAAATCTTAGCTCAGCTGAAGAGAATAGAGGAGCATGAAGTAGGAATTGTGGTGACAGCGCTTATATGAGGAATAGTAGGGGTAAAATAAAAAAACTTGTTGAACACAGTCGATAGGTGTAACAAGTTCAAAGTTGTTGAATTGTAACATAGAATGCAAAATGTTGTAAATAACACTATCATCAACATTAACCTGCGAAGTCTTTGAAGAGTATAATGGGTTAAAACTGTACTTCTTCCTAACTCTATTTAAATTAGTTCTACACTTTGAAATTGAAGGTTTAGAAGTACTTTGTAATATGTGTTGTGTTCGCAAAAGCTTTAATTTTAAACATTGTGCAGTCATTATAACCGATGTGTTAAGTTCAGAAGTTAAAAGAAGACTGAGATATAAAATGAAGTGTAAAAGAAATTGAAACAGAACGCCAGAGTAGTAATTTTATAGGTTAGAATTTACGAAGGCTATTCCATGGATAATTCTAACCTCAAACCTAGTAAGTGAAGTAGTCATAACATAAAACTAACGAGAGATGATGACCGAGCGGATGCGAGGCAATGAATGTTTGTAGCGCGATAAACTACCCACCTTTATAGAGGCAATAACTCCAGCCAGATGGCGGCAGATGGCAAGCAAATGACTGGTTGACCGACTTTCACCTGAGTAGTAAGAGAAGTAGGGTTCTGTGTCTATCCCTACTCCTTGGGGTCAATGACCGACCGGAAAGGTCAATGACCCCCCCCTCCCCCCCCTCCCCCCCCCTCCCCCCCCGAAAAAATGGAGCCCCCCCCCCTTCCCCCACTCCTTCCCCTACTCCTCTGGGTCAATGGCCGGTCACCACCTTTCCCTACTCCTTGTAGGCCAATGACCGGTCACCACCGGTTGCTGACTCTATGTGGTGAAACCAGACCAAACATGGCAGCTGCCATGGATAATTCTAACCTCAAACCTGCTGCGCATACAACGAGTTCTCCAGACCGGAATCAGTCCATGCTATGCGCATGCGCCTAGTCCTGTATTACTCACTTTAGCGCTACTGCACATGGATAATTCTAACCTCAAACCTTGGTTTTGTGTTGTTGCGCATGCGCCGCTCCCCACTCCTTTGCCTTCCTTTTACACTGCTGCGAACTGGACTGGATTGAACACTGTACTGGAGTGAAACAACTTCCCCCACTACTCGAGAATCCGAGGAGCAATACGAGCCTGATCTTAGCGTCAGTCGTCAACAAACTTTCATAGCGAAAGGTTGTTGGCGACTCAGCAAGAGGTTTCAAATATATAGTAGGCCTATATATATTTGAACTTCTTCTACTACGTTGCGTTTTTTAATGCAATGTAGTATGTGTGTGTGTGTGTGTGTGTGTGTGTGTTTAGTTTTAAGTTGTATTTAATTTAAGAAATAATTTGCGCATTGCGATGTTAGTTATAAGTTGGGTTTAGCATTAAGGTGTATTAATTTTAAGAGGTGTTTAGCATTAAGGTGTATTAATTTTAAGAATAATGATGGTATTTGGTTGTGTTGAATTATTTGGTTTTTAATAATGATGTGTTGTTAGTTTTAAGTGTTGATATTAATAATTTATGTTGTTGTTTTGCCTTTCAGCTAGATGTTAGGGGGTAGATTAACTGTAAATTCAGAAGTTCAGTTGAACTTCACTTAGAAGGGGTGGGACATCCGCAAATTGCGGACTAGGTTTTTTGCATTTTGTTTAGGAATATGATGGGTGGGATTAGTTTGGGTGGGTGTTAGAGTTGCGTTTCTGCATTAGCTGTTCCAGTTTCCCTGAAATTAATGGTTACGCTTTGATGCGGACGGGACGTTACGCTTTGATGCGGACGGACCAGGGCCTCCCTGCTGTTCCAGTTTCCCTGAAATTAATGGTTACGCTTTGATGCGGACGGGACGTTACGCTTTGATGCGGACGGCCCAGGGACCTCCCTTGCAGAACGTAACTAGTGGGTTGGGAGTGGGAACCGCTAGGCAAACAGGGTGGTGGGAACAGTATTACTGTTCCCATCACCTTGGATCATTATAAATCTTGAATGACCTTGACCCACTTTCGGAAGGGTCAATGACCCCCCCCCCTCCCCCCTCCCCCCCCCGAAAAAATGGAGTCGATTTCCCCCCCCCTCCCCCCCTCCCCCCCTCCCCCCCCTCCCCCCCGAAAAAATGGAGTCGATTCCCCCCCCTTCCCCCACTCCTACCCCCACTCCTTCCCCCACTACGGGTGAACGACCGGTCATGACCTGAAAAATTAAAATGGCTATAACTTGATAATGGATTGACGGATTTGGACAAGCGATACATCATTGAAAAGGTCTATGTAAGACAAACATTTTGGTAAAAGAAGAATTTGGTTATCTTATTTTAGTCAAAAGTTATGCGAATTATTTTAAATAAATACCTTCTCTTTCCCCTTTTCCCCCACCTCCCAGGTCAATAATCAGTCTCGGCCAGCTGCTACCCCTCTCATTTGCATATTGTTATAAAAGACGCACCGACTGCGGCTAACATTTCATTCTGATTACAGACGTTACGCTGCGAACTTGGAGCCACAACCATGTTATCTCTGCCAACTACAACTTCTACTTTAACTTCTACTTCGACTTCTATTTCTACTACGGCTGTTCCTGCACCTAAGAAAACTCTTCGCCTCAAAAACCTTCCTGATTGCTACAAGAATCGACTTGCATCTCAACCTTCAACTTCTGGAGCTATTCTTCCGCCAACCAACACTTCTAGACTTCGTAGTATTTTTTCACCGCCTTCGCCTTCAAAGGACTCCGCACCACCATCAACTACTATGCCGCCACCGCAGAAGCCAGTTCACCACCATCCTAATACCCCTTCCGTTGAAACCATTGTTCATCGTCTTAGCACACCTATTATCCCACTATCACCATTGCCTCCTACCCCACCACTTAGTACACCTGAAGATCATACCTATCACAAAACTAATTCCTCTCAACCTGCTACTAAATCATTTCCTAAATCAGCTCCTAAACCAGCTTCTAAACCAGCTCCTAAACTTACTCCTAAACCTACTCCTAAACCCGCTCCTTCAGAGCAATTTCAATTATTACAAGAAGAGCGTCGTAGGGCATTTAGCCGTCCCACTACTTGCCCTGAAATGCTTACTAGGGGAATTAAGAAAGGATCACCTTGTGGGAGGAAATGTGTAAAAAACGAAAGTTTTTGCCGTGTACATGTCGTAAAACACATTTCTGAACCACAAGTGACAGAAACCCCTACTGTTGAATACCAATCCAAAATTATTGGTGTGAAAGGAAATAGGCTTAAAAGAGGTTGTGTCTATTTTTTTGAAAGTGTTATTGACAACAAACACATTTTGGCAACTTGTAACGGCGTAAGATATAATATTAAAGTGATTGAATCCTTGCGCAAAGAGAAATCAGTTTATGAGTTAGACTCTAAAGACTATCTCCTCAGACACAAACTGGATGGTATTACAAGGTGGGGGCGTAGCAAGTAAATTCACATAGCTTTTTCCAAATTATTGCTTAAAAAATACTGGGGGAGAAACACAACGCGTTATAGCGTTGTGTTTCTCCCCCATTATTTTTTAACACTCTAAGTCTCGTGACCTACTAACCTACTTCCATCCAAGTAGTAAGAAAAGTACTTCCCCCACTCCTTTGGGTCGATGACTGGTCATGGTCAGCACCTATCCCTCATTTGCATACTATTATAAAAGCGGAGCGAGCGTTGGTCACCCCTTCATTTTTCTTCTACACGCCGCTCTTGTCGTTTCGTCTCTGCTGTTTACAATATTTCTTGCTTCAAAATGCCTCCTCATCTGAATGAAAATTTTAATTTTTCTGAAATTTCTGATGTTTTTGAACAATCTGAAGACACTTTAAGTAACGACAGTGAAAGTGAAGATGATGAGGACGATGATGATTATACTGTTGAACTTAGTGAAGAACGTAAAGTCATAGCAATTGATCCACAATTTCCATTTGATACAATAGAAAAGTTTATGGCTGAAGCTAATAAATGGTTGGACTCAGGATGTTATGTACGAATTGACTCTTTTATATTGTATGGTGATAGTCATTCTTTCCTTGTCACACCAAATGACAGAGACCGCATGTTGCAGTGGGCACAATCTATGATGGAGTGCTACGAACAAGGTGTGGACACTGGCGGCTATTTTCTTGCACAACTAGTGTAATAACAAATTACCCTTCCCCCACGTAGTGAAGAAGGAAAAGAAATATTAGGAATCTAATTATAATACTTCCTTCCACATATAAAGAAGAAGGGGAAAGGAGTGGGGATTATAAAGTGGTGGGGGAATGTGTATAAATGCAGGTTGTTTCAAGAGACTTTTATTATTATTGTGGCTTTAGCAGAAACAACATGGAGTTTAAATCTTCAGCAAAAATAAGGAATAATATAATAAAGAAAGAAATTCGCAAGAAAGAAAAGATTGAACTTATAAAATTACAACTTATAATACCTTCCATTGAAATTGGATGTAGCAAACTAAAGACTTTGGTGAAAACTAACGAATATTTGTTACAATTGCTAAAAACAATCGAAGAGTTGAAGAGAAAGAATGGACATTCTACATAGTAAAATTTGAACATTTTAATATAAATAAGTAAACTGAAAAAAGTAGATGTAGAATAGAGAGCGAGGAATAGATCACTTTGTGGTAATGGACTAACATGCCACTTAGTGCTCTATTCCTCGTTCTCGCGTTAAATTGGATTACCTTGACCTATTTGTTTGACTGTTAGAATTTGGTTAACACTGTTGAATTTCAGTTTTGAATTAATGTTTATTTTTATTCAACTGTTAGAGTTTTTTAACACTGTCGAATTTTAGTTTTGAACTAACTTTTAATTTATGCGAATTTTCAGTTCAACTCTAGTTAATTTATGCGCAAATTTAGTTTAACCAAGTGCCTGTGCTCTAGCCATTTCCTCTCCAACATTTGTTCTTTTAACATCTGTCCCATAACATCTGTCCTAACAGATGTTAAAAGAAAGTTTGTTAAAGTTTGAATATAAAGAAGTATATACTAAAACTCCAATGGGAATAAAGAACACGAATGAACAATTAGTTTGTAGAAGGTTAATATTTTGTTGAAAATGTTTGATTTTCTAGGATAGTGAAGAGGATGAAATAGTGGTGGGGGAACCATTATAATAGGAGGAACGTGAGAGCCCACTTCATTTCTTGGTGAAATTTCGAAGAGTAAACATCTCAACATGTATCGTTGCGATAAATGTTCGGAATCGTTTCACGATGAAATTCTATTAGACTGTCATAAAGAACTAATTCACAACAACCCAGAAGAAAAACAAGAACAACAAGAACAACAAGAAGAACAAGAACAACAAGAAGAACAAGAAGAACAAGAAGAACAAGAAGAACAAGAAGAACAAGAAGAACAATATGAAATAACAGCAACATCTTCAACTACTTTACCAAATCTACAAGTATTTGCATTACCTGGTAAAGTAGTAATGCATCATAAGATTCAAAATGAAAACTTGAAGCTAGAAGAATTTATTAGAGAAGCAAAACCAATTGTAAGTAAAACTTTAAAAGAAGAATTAAAAAGATTGAACTTTCTTAAATTTGGTTTACTACTAGAAGCTATGTTTATAAATGTACAAGAAGAATTATCACCAAGAGGATTCATAACAAAAAACCGAACCATTATGGGAAGTTCAAACATTGATTCAATAGTAGAGAACTGTATAGAAGAAATATTAACAAAAATTCAGGAACACGAAGGAAGAGGATCCGGATGGAGTCTTACAAGTATTGAAGTATTAGATATAAGAGTTCACAAACATGGATATGGACTAATGGGATCAAGTTACATTCCTCTGCCAAAAAGAATTGAAGATACAAAATCTTGTATTAATGTTAAAAATGAAGACAATGAATGTTTTCGTTATGCAATGACAACTAAATTTGTACCACATAATGCGAATAGACCTGACCAAGAATATGAAAATCAAAGATTTAGATACAATTTTCAAGGAATCACTTATCCTGTATCACTGAAAGATATATCAAAATTTGAGAAGAAAAATCCCGGTACGTCTATCAATGTTTTTGCATTAGATAGTTCAAACAAAGTGTATCCTTTACGTATTGCAAAAGAAGAGCTACCAGATCATACGGATTTACTACTACTAACGCGAGGAGATGTGTCTCACTATGTGTACATAAAGCAATTTGATCGTCTTGTTAACAAGCAACTTTCAAAAAATCGAAACAAAAAGATAATTTGCAAGAGATGTTTTAATTTTCAACGAGAAGGAAGAGAAGGAAGAGAATGGTTACAAGAGCACAAAAGACTATGTAACAATAATTATGAAGCAAAGATTAATTTACCTGCGGAAAACAGAGCATTCGTTAAATTTGAAAAGGTTCATTATCAATACCGTATCCCTTTCGTTGTGTATGCGGACTTTGAATCAACACTTGTTCCTGTTGAAGATGAAAATTGTGAAGCTAGAAAAAGTGTCAAGTATCAAATGCACAAACCAAACAGTTTTTGTTTAATGGTGAAATCGACATTATCAGAAGAACATTTAAACAGATATGGATTAACTTCAGAACCTCTAGTATATCGTGGTGAAAATGTAGAAAAAATATTTCTTGATCACTTATATTCAATAGCTGGAAATATACAAAGATTATATACAAATATTGTACCAATGAAAATGATGGAGGAAGAAGAAGAAATTCAACATGAAAATGCAACTCGATGTTTCTTGTGCAAAAATGATTTTACTATTGAGAATTATAAAGTTAAAGATCACGATCACCTCACTGGTTATTACAGGGGTGCTGCTTGTAATAAATGCAACTTGAGCTATCGTTTACCACTATTTATTCCTGTGGTTCTGCATAACCTCAGTGGGTACGATGCTCATTTCATAATACCCGAATTAGGAAGAGACGATGGTAAAATTGATGTATTAGCTGAAACTTCAGAGAAGTTCATCAGTTTTTCCAAAGAAGTTGGAAACATGAAATTAAGATTCTTAGACTCCTACAGATTTATGCCGTCGAGTTTGTCCAAACTTTCAGAAAATTTAAGGAAACAAGATTTCATCGAAACAAAGAAGATTGTAAATAACGACAAACTGGATTTGGTACTTCGGAAAGGTGTGTTTCCATATGATTACATAGACAGTTTAGAAAAATTTAATGAAACATCACTTCCGGCTAAAGAAGAATTTAAAAGTAAACTTTACGACATGGACATATCTCAAGAGGACTATGATCATGCATGTAAAGTATGGAACGAATTAGGATTTAGAACATTAGGAGAATATTCAGATTTTTATGTTAAATTAGATGTAACTTTATTATGTGATATAATGGAAGAATTTAGAAATACGTGTTTTGCAGCTTATGGATTGGACCCTCTTCATTCGTACTCTTCACCTGGATTAGCATGGCAAGCCATGTTGAAAGAAACAAATTGTAAAATACAACTTCTTACTGATATAGATATGGTTTTAATGTTAGAGTCAGGAGTTCGAGGGGGATTGACGCAAAGCGTTACACGACATTTTAAGGCGAACAACAAGTATCTGCCCGATTATGATGCATCAAAACCAACAACATTCCTGGGTTATTTTGATGCAAATAACTTATACGGATGGGCAATGTCAAATCCCCTTCCATATGATAATTTTAAATGGATAGATCCAGAATCGATTGGAAACATAATGGATATACCGAAGCATGGTGAAACTGGTTACATTTTTGATGTGGATTTTGAATATCCTGAACATCTTCATGATCAACATTATGATTTACCACTTCTTCCGAAGACTGAAATTTCCCCTACTGGAAGATGGCCAAAATTATTGATGACTTTAACCGACAAGTCTCGATATGTTGGACACTACTGGATGATACAACAGGCTTTAGACTTAGGACTGAGAATTACAAAAATTAATCGAGTACTACAATTTTCTCAATCTTGTTGGTTAAAACCTTACATCGACAACAACACAAGAAGAAGAGCCGTCGCTACATCAAGTTTTCAAAAAGATTTTTTCAAATTAATGAACAACGCAATATTTGGCAAGACTTTGGAAAACAAAAGGAAACATAAGGATATCAAATTGGTAACTGATCCAGTAAAATTACAGAAATTAGTGCAACAACCAAACTTTGGTTCATCTGTAATTATTAATGAAAATCTAGTTGTTATTTCCATGAACAAGAAGTCAGTTGAAATGGATCGTCCTTTGTATCTTGGAATGTCAATCTTGGATATTTCAAAAACACATATGTATGAGTTTCATTATAAGAAGATGGTTAACTATTATGGAAGAGAGAACATTGGTATTGCATATATGGATACGGATGCACTCATTTACTGGATTAAAACAAATGACATGTATGAAGATCTACGCACCTTTATATATAAAGATGATTTCGACTTTTCCGATTATCCTAAGGATCATCCAAATTACGACTACGACAAAAACAAGAAAGTATTGGGAAAATTTAAAGATGAAACAAATGGTGTGCCGATGATGGAAATTGTAGCATTAATGTCCAAACTGTATTCATTTCAACTGTACATAAATGAAAGGAATGAACATCAAGTCACGAAAAAAGCCAAAGGAATAAAAACTTCTTTCCTGAAGAAGAATGTACAGTTTGAACATTATAAAAGATGTTTGTTTGAAAATGTTGAAACAACTGCAACGTTCAACACTATTAGAAGTTATAATCATCAACTTTTTAGTGTCAAACAAACAAAGTGGGCATTAAGCTACAAAGATGACAAGCGCCATATTTTAGAAGATAAAATTAATACTTTACCATTCGGCCACTACTCCCTGAACCCTATCGACCAGTAAACCTATTCTTCGTCCTCTACCTTCTTCCTTTTTCCTTTCCGTAAAGAAGAGGGGACATGGCAAGCCCAATGCCATGTTCCCTCTTTTTTACACTAATATGAAATGGCCTTGACCTATATTCAAACTATATAAATGAGAATTAACTATTCTATGGGTCAGTATTTTTACAAGCGGTGTACAAGAAACATCTGAAGATGGAAAGTGTGAAGGACAAGATTGTAAATGAACTACATAAACCAGCAAGAAGAAGATTTCCAAGAAGAAGTACAATCATTAAAGGAATGAATGATCTTTATCAAGCTGATCTCATTGAAATGATACCGCACAGTAAATTAAATAAAGGATTTAAATATATTTTAACAATTATAGACTGTTTTACTAAAATAGCTGATGCTTTACCATTGAAGGATAAGACTGGTAAAAGTGTTACAAAAGCTATGGAAACCACAATACAAAGAAATAAATTTAAAATTAAACATCTACAGACCGATGATGGAAAAGAATATTTTAATAAAGACTTTGGAGCTTTGATGAAGAAATATCAAATAAATCATTATTCTACAAATTCTGAAGTTAAAGCTTCAATAATTGAAAGATTCAATAGAACATTAAAAAGTGCGATGTATAAACAATTTTCAAAACGAGGATCATACGTGTGGTATGACATATTACCACAACTTATAAAAGAGTATAACAACAAATATCATCGTACCATTGGAATGAAACCTATCCAGGTAAATAGTGCTAATGCCAAAATTGTATTACAACGCATTAAAAATAATACAACACCGAAATTGGAAAAATTGCAACCAAAGAAGTTCAAGGTCAACGATAAAGTTCGTATAAGCAAATACAAAGGTGTATTTAGTAAAAGATATCTACCAAATTGGACTAATGAAGTATTTACAATTTATAAAGTGCAACCAACTATACCTGAAACCTATTTATTAAAGGATAACAAGGGTGAATTACTTCAAGGTGGATTCTACGGACACGAATTGTTGAAATCAACAGTTGGTGATGTATATCTTGTCGAGAAGATTTTACAAAGGAAAAAGGATATGGTTAAAGTCCGGTGGTTAGGGTTTGATAAAAGTGAAGACTCTTGGATTCCTTCAAAAGACTTAGTATAGTTGTTTAATAGCTCATTGTGTGTTTAACCTTTATACAAGATGGAGATTGTACAACAAAAAGATCGATTTAATATCAATAACATTGATGAATTGACAGTTGACAATGATAAGTTAAATCATGGAAAACATGGTGAATTACTACCAAATACGATAAGATGTCTAATAACTGGTCCTTCAAATTGTGGAAAAACTAATGTTGTTTTTAACCTTATAACTAATCCTAAAGGATTGCGTTTTAACAATATATATATTTTTTCAAAATCATTGCAACAACCAAAATATCAATTATTGGATAAAGTACTTGCAAGTGTACCTGAAGTAAATTTTTACAAGTTTAATGCCAGTGAAACAATTATGCAACCAAATGAAGCAAAACCATTTTCTATTTTTATATTTGACGATGTTTCTTGTGAAAATCATGACACAATAAGGAATTATTTTGCTATGGGAAGACATCATAATATTGATAGCATTTACATTGGTCAAACATACAGTAAAATTCCAAAACAACTTATAAGAGACAATGCAAATATGTTGATCATCTTCAAGCAAGATGAAACAAATTTAAAGCATATATATAATGATCATGTAAATGCAGATATGCCATTTGAAAAATTTAAAGAGATGTGTGGCAAAGCATGGAATGAGAAATATAGCTTTCTCGTTATTATGAAGGAAGAAGATATTAAAAATGGTAGATATCGTATAGGGTTGGATAAATTTGTATTTATGCGTTGAACTACCGATGCTACATCTAGTTACATGTTGAACTTCACAGTGTAAACATGGTGAATCAAGAAAAACTATTGAAAGAAATAAAATCACTCAGTGATTCTATTAGGATGAAGAATCGTGCATTGAGGATGGGTTTAAGTGAAAGAGAAGAATTTCTAGAGACTACATTTAAACCTATTACGGAACCTTTAAAACAGATATCAGAAACTATTGGTAAACCTCGTTATGAAGGAGATGTTTTACTACCAGTTTCTAAACAAGAAGTACAAGCATTAAAAAAAGAAGAAGATGATGATTCATATACAAGTGCTAGTGAGCAAGAAGAAACAAAAGAAGAAGAACCAATTGTTGAAAAGGAAGAAGAACAGCCAATACCTGAAGCTGAACAATCTATTCCAAATTTAACTCAATTGAGTAGCGATATATTACAACATGGACCTCTTGGAAGAAAATATATAATGAAAATGCTACATGATATGAAATCAAACCCGAATTTGAGTAGATCACACGTATACGGAGCAAGAATTGATGGGAATGAATTGAAGATTGGCGATTCAAAGCTTGAAATAACACAAAACGATTACATCATTATTGGTGAGCATAGATATAAAGGAACAAAAGGATTATATGAATTAATTTTTAAAAACATACCACTAAGATATTCATCCAAAGATTTAAATGTTTTTAAGGAGATTCTCCAAAATACTAACGCTCATAAAAGAAACTACGTAAAGGATGCAATGATTAATCGTTCACGTGCAACAAAATATAACATCGTTATAAAAAAGTTGTTTCCTCCACGAAAATTGCCAACATTACGTACTGCACCAGCGGTGAGACAACCACTGAAAAGAAAATCTTTATCACTTATGGATTTATCACTTCTTGAACAACATGGTAAAAAGAGTAAAGGAGATACTTCAACATCTGGTAAAGGATTGATGAAAAATCTATACAATACGAATGTGATTTACTACAACGATATCAATAAATTGGTTGATAGAATGAGACTATTGCATGAAGCCATGGAAGCCGGTCATACAGGTTTGAATAATGAATGGGTGGCTCTAGTTGATGAACTTAGGAATCGCGGTATAGTCGTATAATTGTCCGTGGATATAAAAGAGGTGCAAGCATAAGACGTATCAGTTCTAACATGAGCGTCGACAAGTTCGGACGGTACTCCGCTTTAGGAGTGCAAGTTGGAGAAGACAGAAAAAGAAGTGGATTACCGCAAACACCTGAAGGAGACTATAGCATAAGTAATAAACGTTTAAAACTAGTTAAAGATCCAGAAGAAGATACTGATGGAGCAAATTTAAAGACAGTAAAAGAAGCTACTTCAACATCATTAAAATTACATAAGAATACTTACGATGTTAAATCACATAGATTAATTAATGTTGGTAAACCAACTGAAGGTTCTGATGCAATTACTAAAGAGTACTTATCATCTGAACTTTTAAATACTTTAAAATTGCAATGGGGTAATAACTTAAAAGATGGACAAACGTATAATGCTGGAAATTATAGAATAACCAACGTGGGAAATCCCAAAAATGATAAAGATTCAGTTAATAAAGAATATTTACATTCTATAATACCTGAAAAAACTGAACATGGATTTTCTTTTTATAAATTTATTATAAATGACATTGGATACCCAAAAGAAGACGGTGATGCTGTAAACCTAAAATACATCAAGGACAACTGTATTTTACAAGATGCTGATGGAATCGATTGTCATGGAAAAACATTGACAAATGTAAAGTTTGGTTCTCAACCAAAAGATGCTGTTACTATGGAGCAATTATCCAAAGAATTAAAAAAAGAAACATCAAATTTTGTAAAACATGAAGATGCCGTGTTAAAGCGGGGAGATAAATTTATACATGGAAATAAAAAGTTTGATTTAATGCAAGGAAATAATGATGAATGGGATGCAGGACATAAAACAATAACAAATGGAAGATTTGGTATAAAAGATTCAGATGTACCTCTTATGGTGCAAACATTAATTGCAAGTGGTGGTAGATTAGATACATACGATGGTCGTAATAGAAGAATAAAAAATATTTATTCTGGTTATGGAGATGATGATTGTGTTACATTGAGACAAACAATAACTTAGGATAAACA
Organism: Neoaliturus tenellus; assembly: GCA_030545055.2. Classification (NCBI taxonomy): domain Eukaryota; kingdom Metazoa; phylum Arthropoda; class Insecta; order Hemiptera; family Cicadellidae; genus Neoaliturus; species Neoaliturus tenellus. The sequence continues at coordinate 5,648,661 of CM061531.1, forward strand.
CTTTGGGACCAAATATGATGCAAAGATGAAGAAAATAATTAATATTTTACCAGGTGAAGATTCAAATGATGCTGCTACTATTGGACAAGTCATAACAACATCAAAAAGTGATTTAACCGCTTACACGTGTAATGATAAACGTATTATGCAATTACATGATCCTCAACATCCAAAAGATGCTGTAAATTTAGATTGTTTAATAAGAATAGTGGGCAATTTACTTATTGATACCCACAATCATATAGCTAGTACAACGAGTCATGTGATGATTCAACCCGATGAACGAGAAGCTTGGATTAAAAATAGAATTATAAATCAGTATATAATTAATTTGAATAACTAAGTCTTTAAATATAAAAGATTTTGCACAAGTTATTCATTTGTGTAAAGTATCTCGTGGAGTAAACACGCCAGTTATATAAGACAACATAATGAAGACCGTATCGCTCAGTCATCGTCAAGACAGCGGCAAGAGAGGACGTGGTATAACATCAGCTGCATTATCCCTGCTTAGACGGATTCCAGTTGGTGCTGTTGTAAATCGAACGATAGACGCTTTACCATACGAATTACATCTGCCCGGAGGTTATCAATATTGTGGACCTGGAACTAAGTTGGCAAAGCGTTTAGCAAGAGGAGATCCTGGAATTAATAAATTAGATCAAGCTTGCAAGGAACACGATATAGCATATTCAAAGTATAAAGATTCAACAAATAGATCAATAGCAGATAAAATTCTAGCGGAAAAAGCTTGGCAAAGAGTAAAATCAAGTGACGCAAGTATTGCAGAAAAAGCATCGGCTTGGGCAGTAACTACAGCCATGAAGACGAAAGCAAAGTTAGGTGGTGGAAAACGTCGCAGAGGAAGACCTGCAAAGAAAGGCGCTCCCAAAAGAGGTGGAAACATTAAAAAAGGACGTCGTAGAACTCATAAAGCAAGTATAAAGAAGACTTCTGTTTGGCAAATGGTAAAAAACGGAGCAGGTTTATACCTAAGACCATACCGTGTGTACTAAATAAGAAGAATCAATTAATAATTCCAAATAAAGCCTTAACAAATCATCAGTTAAATGATTATGTAAAATGTTTGAAAATACCATTCTTTCGAGGAGTTTTTATGAAAGATGCATTACCAACTAAAATATGGAAAAATGAAACTGGAATAGTAAATTTGGATTCCACCTATGGTCCAGGTACTCATTGGGTATGCTATAAAAAGCTCGGACAAACCGTTTACTACTTTGACAGTTTTGGCAATCTACCACCGCCAAAAGAACTTCAACATTATTTTCGAAACTCAAAAAACATTTTTACAATTACAAAAGAGAACAACCTAACAATACTGAAATATGTGGGCATTTATGTTTGGAGTTTCTAGCGAAAAGTGTCAGTCAGCTTTAAGATGTCATCGTATACAGTGTCATTGAGTGGAAATTCATCCACATTAAAAAGTACGCTGTTCCCAGCATTGCGTCTATCCAAGGAACGATTATGGGAAGCGGCATTACTTGATTTGACTACCTACAACTCAATTCCCAATGTTACGGAAGGGAAGAACAATTTACTACATTATTATGAAACTAAGGATGCTGCAGGAAAATACTCAGAATTGAAAATAATTACATTTCCTACTGGAGCTTATGAAATTGATGATATAAACCAATTATTACAGAAACAACTCGGAGAAGACAATATCACCGTTAAAGGAAACAATAATACTTTAAAAGCAGAAATAACCTCAAAATATTATATTGATGTCAGCTTGGAACAGTCGATTGGCAGTTTACTTGGATTTACAGATACAAAAAAGAAAATCTTAACGCCTGGAACTACTCATTCAGGTGATTCAACTGTAACAATATTGAAAGTAAATAGTATTGATGTCACGTGCAACATTATACACGGATCGTATAGAGATGGAGTTAATCAACATATTTTACATACATTTTATCCAACAGTGGCTCCCGGTTTTAAAATTGTTGAGAAGCCACAAAACTTGATATACCTACCGTTAAACACCAGTTTCATTTCAGACATCGTACTGAACATATTGGATCAAGACGGTCATAGTGTTGACTTTAGAGGAGAAACAATTACTATACGGATACACATCAGAGCAGCAACATAAAAGTCAACATGGGATTATCATTTAAACCGCAACGGAAGAGTCGGGAGCTCAGTAGCTCCTCGACATTGGAAGAGTTAACATCGGAAAACATTCGTTTTCTACAGAAGATTGGATTGAAACTTAACAGCGATGGATATCCTGGATATATCTCAAGGACCAACGTTCGACGAAACACTATGGGAGAAGGAATATCACACGCACAACCCTTACACTTCATCAAAATTAAACAATAAAGATGAAATAAGGATCCCCATTCAACAACAAGATATTTACACTTTACCGTGTGAAAGTTACTTGTACATCGAAGGACAGGTATTAAAATTGGATGGAAAAACTGCTTCAACAGTTCCTTTTATAAATAACCCGATGGCATATCTTTTTGATGAAATAAGATATGAAATATCAGGGGTGACGGTTGATTCAACAAAAAAGGTTGGTTTAACAACGACATTGAAAGGATTAACATCATTAACACCGCATGAGAAGAATTCAATAGTCACTGCCGGATGGGTTGCCCCGATAAAGACACTATAACACCAGCTTCCAATGGTCACTTTGATTTTCATGTACCTTTACGATTGCTTTTGGGATTCGCTGAAGATTACAAACGGGTAATAATAAATGTCAAACAAGAATTAGTATTACTCAGATCTTCAACTAATAAGGACTTAATACTTGCAGACCCTGCAACTACGGAAGATAAACTGGAATGGCAACTACAGTTGGATAAAGTTGTTTGGAGAGTACCTCATGTAAGATTGGCCGATGAACATAGAATCCTATTATTGAGAAAGTTAAAATCTGACCGTGATATTGTGATGCCATTCCGAAGTTGGGAATTTCATGAATACCCTACACTACCTCAGACAGAAAGACAAACATGGACCGTCAAGACATCAACTTACTTGGAACGAGCAAGGTACATAATACTCGGTTTTCAAACTAAGCGAAAAGATGTTATCACTGCAAATGCTGGTCAATTTGATCACTGTAAAATAAAGAATTGTAAAGTTTTCCTAAACTCTCAATTCTTTCCCTATGACAATTTGAATGTCATGTTCAGCAAAAAACGTTTTTCCATTTTATACGATATGTATGCAAGATTTCAATCGTCATATTATGGAAAGACTAATACACCACTATTATCACCTGACCAGTATTATTCCAAGGCTCCAATAATTGTAATCGATTGTTCAAAACAAAATGAATCGGTAAAATCATCAAGTGTGGATATAAAAATTGAAATGGAATTTGAAGAACCAGTAGCGGATGGAACTTCGGCATACTGTCTAATTCTACATGATAAAATAGTTACTTACACACCGCTGACCGGAATTGTAAAGAATGTACTTTAAGAAGAATTGTATAACAACTGCAAATTTTTGAGGTTAGAATTATCTGCTTTAATTTTTGAGGTTAGAATTTCATTTGTGAAAGACAAGTTGAAAACAAACAATTATGTAATTGTATAAATTTCAAGGATTTTACGAAAAATATAAAAGCGAGAAAATAATTAGTAGAAACTTCATTCTATCTTCAACCGTCGTATGGGAAACATCATTCGCAAGATGAATTCTACTAACGGAGAAGAAAATACACCTCTAATGGATGATAATAGTTCAGATATAGAAAAACAAGTTGAACGAGAAATGGACGAGTTCCTAAAATTCAACAAACATAAGAGGAGAGAAGAAGAAAAAGCTGAAAAAGAAGTAAAAAGGAAGAAGGTTGAAGTTAACATTACAACCAATATTTTAACAGAAGTATTTCTTCGGATTATCTACCCAATTTCTTCATGCATGACAAAAAGTATATCAGTTGGAATTTTAAAATCAATGGATTATTCACCAATTGTTATTTTAAATCATGGAAACAAAATGGTTACTTTCAGTGAAACTACTTGGGAATCTCTCATGAAACATTTACATCTTTTGGAGTGCTATTTAAGTAACAACACATTTGGAAGAAGAACAAGATTAAGTTTATTGGAATCAAATATTGAAGTTGATATAGTAAAACATCGTGGAGGACAAATTGTTCGCTTTAGAGATTTAACTACACATAATGTTAAATTATATTTCACTAAAGAAGAATTTTACACTTTAAGTTGTACTACCGGTCCGTCACCAGATATTTGAAACAACTAATATTTTCAAGTGCAATAATTAAAGACTATCTAATTGATACATTGGACAAAAAACCTTTTGTTCCAATTTTATACGGTCCCGTGGATACTTCAATTTTTAATAGAATACCTCAAGAAGTTGAAATGTGGAGACAATTAAACAACTATCACACCAATTTTAATATTGATGAAGTGGCACAAGAAGTGAAAGAAGAAGAACAATCCTGTCTGTTATAAACATCGGCTCATTCAATTTTTAAGTCAGTTGTTAGTAAGACTTCATCATGAATAAACGGGTTTCGTTTTCTAATGCGCCACATATAATGGAAGTTAAAAGAGGTATAATTGAATTTCAAGCTTTCCGAGGAAATGATGGTAATTTTATTATTAAAGAATTAGTAATCTTGGACATGAACACATCAGTAGTTTATCATTATTTGTTCAAACCTCCAGTACCATTTAATAGACTAACAACTAAAGCGAAAGTTACAAACAAATGGTTGAACAAACATTTTCACAACTTAAGATGGGATGAAGGTTTCATTAATTATAACATGATGCCGCACATTATGAATCATTATTGCAAAGAGTTTAAAATTATCTACACAAGGGGATTGGAAAAAGCAAATTGGATACAATCATTTACAAGCAACGAAGTGATTAATGCAATAATTGATAAAGATTTCCAATGCTACTTCAACGAACTTTGTATTTCATCAAAAAGTTTTAAACATCGAAGGTCGCAATGCGCTTTAAAGAATGCCTACCGCTTGAACAATTTCCTTCAACAAAGTGGTGGGTGTAGTGTCAGTAGTGGGGGTAGTGTCGATTATAAAAGCGAGAGCGCTACCATGACGCAGCATGAGTATTACTCTAACCTCCAAAGAGACAACATCTCCGACGGACATTCTTATTAACAAGAAGATTAACAACAACATCAAGATGGCATCACAGAACTTACTTCAAAGTTTAGTTGATCAGTTCAACGCTCATTCTAAATCATCAATTCTACCTACAAAAAAATGTTCTGAACTAAAAGAAGAAAAACACTACATCATTCATACGATTAAGAAAATGGAAACTTCAGTAGGTGATGCTATTAATTGCACATTGAGCGAGGCTCCATATACAGTTGGTGATGAACCAAAATTTCAGATCTTCCTACCAAGACGCTTTGTACAACTTCTTCAAAATGAAGATCTTCGTGTAGTTCAACCCGGCGCACTCTATTTGGTTTCGCACGGACCAAGTGGAAACAACTCAACTGAACTAACTATTCATGTAACACCTACTACTGATTAGTTTGTACATAACATTGTAACTATTTGTTTGTAATTGTTTTTCAATAAATATGATATAAAGAAAAAACAAAAAAAATAAAAAGAAGCAACATATTGTGATGTCTTTGTACATTACAATATGTTGCTTTTTTAAAAATTCCACAGGATGACCTTGACCCACTTTTGTGTGATTATAAAAGCGAAAATCTACTTGTAAAATTCATCAGTCTACGACTACCTTTCGTACCGTACACATCTCGCTCACTCTATCGCTTAATAAAAAAACTAAAAGATGTCTCTCAAAGTCAAGTGTGCATCTTATGATACCAACACTATTACAACTTTTGAACAACTCGAAGATTTAACCAACGAAATGCGAGTTTTACTTACCGGTGGTTATCACTTAACTGTTGATGTTAGTGCTACTAATACAAGGATGTTCACTAAAACAAAATATTGCGATGATGAAATATTTATTTCTACACAACCTACAACTTCTTCATCGCCAACTGGTCAACATAACATCAAGTTCCAAAAGTATTACCAATGTTGAATAACTTTTGACAGACAAAACTACAACTAAAGAATCACATGATCAATATAAGTTAATAAAAAGGATGTGATACTTGTATAAATAATCATTTGCTTCTCAGCTCTCACCACGACAAGACCTATTTAAGAAAATGTTGTACAGAATGATGATTCAACTTGATGGAAAAATCTATGGAAAAGACTACAACACCGTTGAACAAATGACCCAAGATTTAGATGTATTAACTAAAGAAGGATATCAAGCTAAATTAATTTTAAAATTTCCTGAAGTACATCCATTATCAACAGAAGAACTTGTTGCTATGGCTAAGGCGGAGAGAGAGAAAAAGTCTGAAGAAAACAAAGAGAAACAAACTTCCTAAATTTTAATAATCCTTACACTTGTAAGGTATAATTTTTTAAAACTCCATTTGGATGACCTTGAAATTACCCCCACCACTTTTCACAGTACATAAAACTCACTATTCAACACTATACACTCTTATTCTTTCACTGGACTCCGCAGCGTCAACATGGAAGAGCAAAAATACAAGTACAAACCTCGTTACTGTTGTGAACAACAGTGTACAGATTTAGGACCAATGATGGTGGATGGGTTAGCTTGTACTAAATGTGAATTCTTCGGATCTTGTTATTGCAAATGCAAAACAAAACAACTACCACCACCGGAATTGCGAACTTTCAAATTTTACAAATCAAGATATTTTCATACATGTTGTCCTCAAAGATGTTTCAAATTTCACCCTCTAGATCTTGCTCATTGTCAACGCACCAATTCTCATCAAGATGATTTTTGTACACATATGATAAAAAGATGTAAATACAGATCAGATTGGTATTCCGATCCTGTAGAACCATCAAATGTGTAATTTCAGTTTTACACTCTTTTTTAAAACTTCATTTAGATGACCTTGAGATTTCCCCCCACCACTAGTTCTAATTTTTATATAATATTAAATCATTCCACTTCCAACACTCTAACTAACAACATGGAAAACAAATTTATCAAGTTTGAACATATAATAACTGACAGGGAGGAGATGGAAGAATTGTTTCAAAACTTACTTTCTATCATTGACGAATATCCTATAAGATGGTTCAGAATTGTAGTTCAATATTTAAATCCTGGTGAATTGTTTTCTTCATCGAGTGAAGAGGATGAAACAACTACTTCGGTTCAAATAGTTGAATTAAAAGACGAAGAAGAAGAACTAAACATTTTATTCAATCATAAGCTCAAGGTTCCCCATATAAAAGCCCCCTCCCTAGACAGCCCCCCTCCCTAGACGCCTGCTCAAGGTCACCATTATATAAGCCCCCTCCCTATGCGCCGATCCTCATTCCATCACCGACTCTCCAATAATGAACAACTCTCCATTGGCCCGAATGAATTCTAGTTTTGAAATAAACTCTAAAGAAGAGTTACAAGACATTTTTAATATTTTACAAGAACTTGTAGATAATTTTACAACCATCAAAATGAATTTGGAAATAACATACGATTGTCCTATTTGTGATAAGGTTGAAAGTTTGGACAAAGACAGTTTACTAAATCTAACTCCTGCACCATCTGACACTACTGATGGTAATAATGAAGAGCAACATCTTTCCCCCACCACTTCTTTGTAATTCATCCTTCCCCCCACCACTTCTTTATTTAACTAACATTTCTCCCTTTCACTTCTCATTCCGTCTTCGACTTCTGAACTATCAACATCACTTGTTTTAAAATTTCAAACACTAACACAATCATGATGGATATGATGGATGAAGTTCCCTTCATAACTAGAATGGAAGAGGATAAATTGAAATTGGAAATTAAACGATTGGAAATGGAACGGAAAAACCAATTCGAAATGTTACGTTTGTTCAAGCTTTTCAAATACATCATCTGGGGACTCTGCGTTTACCTTCTCATCGTCGTTGGTGTTTGCATTTACAACTCTGTAGTTCATCACAAAAGTTCAACTTGTTTAAACTCTGCTGTTGCACATTAATTGTATGTTCACAAATAAAATTCAAAAGTTACTTCAATCTATCCCACTATCACCAACTAGTTCAACTTTCAACTATTTCTGGTGGTAGTTGGATAGGCTTTTTTTAAACTTACTCTGGATGACCTTGACATACTTTCCAAGCCCTAGTTATAACTGTTAAATTTCAGTTTTAAATTAACTCTTAATTCATGCCCAATTCTACTTCAAATACAAGGCATATGCTCTCGCCATCTGCACCCCAGCATCTGACGCCATCTGCTCGAGCAGCTGCTCGGGCAGATGGCACGACTTCCGGTCCAGAAGTAACCAAAACACACTACTAAGTTGCCCTTATATTCTTATATACAGGGTGTTCGGAAAAAACGTTTCAGGAATTCAGGAGGTTATTGCCCACATCAAAATAAGCAAAAAAGTTCCTATAAACATATGTCCTAAAATGCTTCATTAACCCGCTAGCCGCCATTTTGTTTTTTACACTAAATAATTTTTATTTCCGTAATGGATTATTGTATCAAGTTAATATTTGGCATGCACCTTTATCATAGCAATACCCATTTTGAAGAAAAATTTTATTTTTTTCCAATGTGTATTTTCAAAATGGCGGCCATTTTAAAATTTTAAACTAAAATATCTCAAAACCGGTAAATTTTATAAAAATTTTATTAGACACAAAAAAGATGACGAATTTAATTATCTAACCAATGGTACCAAGTTTGTAAGGATCTGACTATAAATAACGGAGTTATTGAGATTTTTCTGCATAAAAACGTTGATTTTGCATTGTAATTAATGCAAATTAAGGTAATTTTAATTGAAAAATCTCAATAACTCCGTTATTTGTTGTCAGATCCTTACAAACTTGGTACCATTGGTTAGATAATTAAATTTGTCAACTTTTTTGTGTCTAGTAAAATTTTTATAAAATTTACCGGTTTTGAGATATTTTAGTTTAAAATTTTAAAATGGCCGCCATTTTGAAAATACACATTGGAAAAAAATAACCTTTTTCTTGAAAATGGGTATTGCTATGATGAAGGTTCATGCCAAATATTAACTTGATACAATGATCCATTACGGAAATAAAAATTATTTTGTGTAAAAAACAAAATGGCGGCTAGCGGGTTAACGAAGCATTTTAGGACATATGTTTATAGGATTTTTTTGCTTATTTTGATGTGGGCAATAACGTCCTGAATTCCTGAAACGTTTTTTCCGAACACCCTGTATATACCTTATATTCTTAAGATGATAGTAATTTGCCACAACGCAAAGCAAACAAAGAACGTCTCACGGCTCGCTTATGAATTCCTAATTAATTTATTTGTCACCAGTTTTATGGATAGAAATTAATCATGGAGTACGTATTTTTAAATAAGAAACTTAAATACGTTGTCCGATGGGCCTAAACATTCTATAACCAGCAAATATAGGTTGAGGTGATGAAATTTTAAATTTAGTTCTCGCTGTTAATATTTTGAAGCCAAGCTATAAATGGAAGATTCCTCTGCAGCAGTAATTCAACTTAATTCAAACTATCAATATTTCTATCGCTAAATTTCACCCTTATACCCTTGTTATTAGTTTTTGAAACACGTTATACTGTATGATTACCGCCTTAAGATCTTAGTGAAGTACTACCTGGATTGCTACACTGTAATCTCGTCTCTATTTCAAGCAGTACATTAGTTCTTTGACAATATCAGTTACAAAGCGATCTTTCACTGATTTGATCTGGCCGCTATTACGAGAATGGGCTGTGCTTGTATATAGCTGCGAGAATCTCACTACTGCTTAGGGTCTCGTTCACGCTGTCCCTGGGGAAATGATTCTCATATGCTTATTTTATGTAACCTTGCTGTATATGTCATAAATCATATCTCCACTAGCATTTCCACTCGTTTCGACAGCTTTTCCCTCTTCATGACAGAAATTTTAATTTTCCCTCTCATCCACACCCGGAATTTCACCCTTTCCTTAATCAAACCAGTGTTTATCTTTAAAATAGCAATATTATTGTTTCTAGAATTTTTTTTTTTTGGGGGAACAAGATCAAATAATATTCAGTGTTGTAACTTACGTATTGACACGCAAAGGTCGGCAGTATGAAGTGGCTTCTGAAGCTTTAGTTACCTCCCAATCTTGGTTACACAGCTGTGGGGGAGGTGAGGTTTAGGTTGTAGGCTACATGTCGTAGGTGAGGTGAGGTTGTAGTCTAAACGTCGGTGTCAGTAGTCACGAGGCTGTTACGTGAGCCTGCCAGGTCGATAGGAGCTGGGCGACTCGAGATTCCGGTCAATCTCATTATACTTCCCATAGCACACATGTTGCTCCCGAGTGACAACACCCACCACCATGATGGGCCTCTTAAAATACTCACAGGATAAATACTCACCAATTTGATTTGATCTATTTCATATGTCCAAAATATAATTTTTGGATCCAATACATCCCAATTTCATTTGGTTGATTCTTTAATTTTGGCTATCTTCAACTTTTCTTCTTTTTTTAATTTTTGTTTTGTTTTTTAATAGGATTAATTATGTAAATAATCTCATTGATCACTTTTTCAATAACTTTTTCTAAAATTTATTTAACTATTTTCATAACTTTTGGTTTTGCCTTCTCCATAAACACATTTAAAAGGCTCTCATAAAAAAAGGATTGTTGTAGCCATCAGTTCAACTATGATCCATACCGTCAAAGTAATTTCGATGAAAGTTTAACGCAGCTTTGTTCTTGGTTGTCTTGGTTGACTTCGATATCTTCTTCCATTACTTCTAGTAATTCACAGTTAAGATAAATAACACTACTTTGTCCTACTCCTAGATGAATACGGAACTTAAACTCGTTGCTATGGTTATGTTAACAATAACTTTATAAAATAACTCATTACTCTTTCTTCATGCTTCTAAAAATACTCTCAGGAAAATTTGACCAGCAAGACAAAGAATTTTGTTGCTCCTAGTGATATCGTAACATTCCTGCATACAATCATTTCATATATTTCTCTGTACAGTACACATAAAGATTTACTGTGCCTATTAGTTGGATGGATATAGGATGGTTTGCATAAACTGTTACAATCTAAGTGAACCGTTTTTTTCATTTAAAGGTATTTTTCATCATGTTTTTACAGTGGATATAATTTTGCTTACGTACATTACAAGCCAGATATACATTTTATTTAACAAATACAATAGAGTATATTTATATCTCAATTTAGATTTTTTTTGTGTGATTATGTTCGCAGTTTACCTCCCAATATATACCGGTGTCCCGGTATTCCCCTTACTTCCCCTTAAAGATTTACAGAATTACTTTTTAACAAAAACCAAATACTTTATCATAGGTAAATCGGTTACGCTCTATTGATTGACAGTAATTATAATGTAGCCTACAGTTAGTATAAGAAGTACATTATCAGGCCAGAAGTAACTTCTTTTAGAAACAAACTCCCGCTGCTTATTAAATTTCGGACACACGTAACTTTAAGACAACTCTCAATTTAGATTGCACCCATTATGCTAACAGTTTAAGAGATTAATTTTATATTAACTTTCTTCAAAATATCCAATGAATTAAAATTTTATTTGTTTTTTTTAAGTGTAGGACCGTTTCATTGTTTGACTATAAGCCCAATTATGGTGTTAGAATCCCAATGGTGGGGTGAGAGGAGTTACTGTCGCCTGCAATTTCTATTTGGAGGCCTTCCTCTTGCGTGTCTTCTTTGAGCCCTGGCCGTCGCATAGGAGTGTACCCTGTCGAAGTCGTGGATGAAGTCTCGCAATCTAGCCAATGGGATGGTATTTTCTGCGCCTCGCAATCTTGAGTGCCGTAACATGCCTTGTAAATTCGCTCTCAAGCGGTCCAAGCGGTTTACTAGCGTTATCGGTACCGCCGATTGTTGAATTGGCGGTCGGTTTCTTGATAAATTAAGAGGGGTTCCAGGTAGAGTCCTATTTCTCTCTTGTAGCATGGATCTAGTGAGCCCCGGCGTGAATCTTTGGAAAAGGTTGGCCGGTTGTACATTGCCATGAGGAGCTCGAGGCGTATCATGACCTAAGTTAGGTATAATAGTTGTTGTAGGAGGCGCGATTGACGCTGAAGCGGGGGTAGACATCGCCAGAGGACCTTGCCTAGGCACAGGTTCATTTGGCGGTGACGTTTGAGCGTTAATCGTCGCTATATGTTGCGCTATAGTAGCTATTTGTCTTTGGACGTTTTGCACTTCTTGGGGGCATGTTGAAGTAGATGGTTCTTCCTAAGTACTTTGGACTGTATCATCAAATTCGCCATATTCGGCTACCAATCTTCGTAACAAGACCAAATCGTAACAGATGCCGCACGCCATTATAACTTCTGGCGGGGGCGTTATTCTGCCCCTATTTCTTGCGCAATATGGAATAACGACGTTTATGATGCCCATTTCGTCTATATGGGTTCTGTTCCATTCGCCCACTCTTAAAACGTCTCGGATTCGCCGTGCGAAAGTTTTCGTGACTTTCACTGCTTCACAACATGTTTACAATGTTTACAAGGTTGAATTTACAATGCATGTTACGGCACTCAAGATTGCGAGGCGCAGAAAATACCATCCCATTGGCTAGATTGCGAGACTTCATCCACGACTTCGACAGGGTACACTCCTATGCGACGGCCAGGGCTCAAAGAAGACACGCAAGAGGAAGGCCTCCAAATAGAAATTGCAGGCGACAGTAACTCCTCTCACCCCACCATTGGGATTCTAACACCATAATTGGGCTTATAGTCAAACAATAAAACGGTCCTACACTTAAAAAATAAAATAAAAAATAAATAAAATTTTACTTTATTGGATATTTTGAAGAAAGTTAATATAAAATTAATAACAGTTCCAATAAGAAGAGCTTCTTAAAATGAAAAAAAGTTTAAGAGATGAAAGCGATTGAAATTTACATTTTTCAGTCCTTAAATTTGGACAGTCTTTGAAAAAGTTTGGTAACTGGTTAAAATTTTTCTGAGCAGAGTATTGATACGAATAATTGAAAACAGATTTTTAAACTTCTAGTTATTTGAAATACCTTTGTGATTTCTTCCTCGTTTGATATAAAATATTTTCAGTGCCAGTATTACCACTTCTAAAATAAAAACATTTTTAATAGTTTATGAAATGCTTAAAAGTAGTGATTTTTTTTTTTTTTTAATCAGACGAACTTGTCCCTCATGCCGGATTTCTACACTGTATCATAAAAACTATGTTGTTAAAAATCTTCAGTTTTTCATATTTGCCAAAATATATATTTTGTTTGAAACGTTTTAAAGGCTGTTTGTTGATTTTTACCAATTTTTATTTACTACCAATACCTTTTAGTCCAACTTGTAGTCGAACAAATCGAATACATTCCAATATATTCGAATGGATCCTGATCCGTCCTAAATATTATTTTTAGAGCCAAGATTCCAATTTTATATTGTTTCTTCATCCAATTTTTGTAATTTTCGGTGCCACAAGGGAATGGAAATTCAAGAAGTCGAATTTCCATGTTAAAATTGTAAATTTTACTATTTTTTAAGGATTTTTTTCAATTTGTAGATCCTACTCAATTTTGATTTATTTTCGATAAATATTTTTGATCTAACAAATCGAATACACTCCAACCAATTTGAATTGATCTATTTGATATGTCTAATATAAAGTTTTTATATTCAATACATTCCAATTTCATTTCGTTGATTCATTTAATTTTTTATCTTCGATTTTCCTTTTGTTTGTTTATTTATTTTGTTTTTTGTTTTAAGAAGGATTAGTTAGGTAAGTAATCTCTTTGATCACTTTTTCAATCACTTTTTCTAAAATTTCTTTGAGTATTTTCAAAGATTTTGGTTTGGCCTTCTCCATAAACACATTTAAAAGGCTCTCAAGAAAAAATTTAGTAGGACAGCTGTAGCTATCAGTTTAACTATGATCCATACCGTCAGAGTAATTTTGATGAACGTTCGACGCAACTTTGTTCTTGGTTGTCTTGGATGTCTTGGTTGACTTCGATATCTTCTTTCATTACTTCTAGTAATTCACAGTTAAGATAAATAACACTACTTTGTCCTACTCCTAGATGAATACTGAACTTAAACTCGTTGCTATGGTTATGTTAACAATAACTTTGAAAAAAAAAACTCATTACTCTCTCTTAATTTTCTTATAATAAAGTGTGGAATGGACAGGTTATTAAACTTTAAATATTAAAAATGCGTCCTTTAATTTTTTTTATTTGTTGGATATTTGATTTGTTTAACGTATGTTTAAGCATATTTTTTATGAATATTGAATTTGTATTGCGTTAGTTCTTTTATTTTAATTTTTTTATAAACTGAATAGTTCTAACTATGCTGTGTTATTCTTGACACAAACACCTTACGTAGGCTTTTTTTGCCTTGTTTTCTGTTATGACTTCAGCAATGTTAGTGCCTTTAGGAGTAAACTAATAATTTTCTTTCTTGTTTTTGTAACTACAGTGGAACCGTGATATACAAACTTTCAATATATCGAACTTCTTGATATAATGACGTTTTTTCCATTCCCCTTGAACCTGCCTATCACTTTTAAGCCGGTCCAGATGCACTTGTCCAAAAGTAACCATGCAGGTTGTTTTAAACTTCATCATTACTTCATGTTGTGTTGTTTTAATCGCTTTTTGCTATGTGTCCTAATTTAAAAAAAACTAAATAAATGTAGGCCTAACATAAACAAATCTAAATATTGATTGCTAAAAAGAGAACAATAGTTTCATATAAGATTACTTCTTGAATTGCGTAGTGAACATGAGAACTGGCAAAGTTACTAGCGCATGGACATTGAAACATAACAATAATTTATTGATATTACTCAATGCAATGCACGAAAACAACAGAAAATTACTAAGATTGAAGCCAGGTCTGAACTGAAGCGTTCACCCGCCACTGCGCAAATATTTATGCACTTTTCTTCAAAAATTTATGCAGACAAGTCAGTTTGTATGAGCTGGCCTTTAATGTTACTTTTAGTCAATGATAATGTTATATTTACCTCAGTGTATCCAGGATTAGCCAGAATAACCTCATTATTTTGAACTTTTGTAGTGTCGATGAACAACGTAAAAACCTTTAAAAGTTTTTATTGAAAAACCTCAACATATAAGTAAAAAACTATCAATAAAGGAAAGTATTGAATTAATTTTTTTGTGTGTTGCAACTTACACTAACGATCTACAGACGTTGCATAGCCCCGTGTCTATGTCTATGCTCTTTAGTGTTCGCAGCGCTGGTCTTGTTTCCCGCATTCATAGTTCACTTATTGTGTTAGTTGTTCAATCCATTAGAAAGGTATTGGTTAAGTACCTGTGAATACTGATTTTATAAAGTCATGTTTACTACACGTATTCAGGCTAAGACTACGGACATTGTTTTAAGCCATGTTTGTAGCACTGTTTAGTTTTCTGAGGCACAATTTGTATTGATTGGTTTTTGCACAGTCTTTGTTGTCATCAGTTATTAACATAAACTCCATGGAAGGGTTTCTATCAACTTGTAGTGTTACAATGAACTGCATTTTTTTGTAAAAAAAAAAAGTTTCTAATGGCAATAAAACCGTATTTATTCCTCACTTGCTGAAAAGAGTATTTGGAGGATTTTAAATGAGTAATGGAAGGTAGTGGTGAACCTTGTTAAAAACCTTGATATTTTCAATATATCTAGGTTTCACACCACCTAAGGTGCTTTTTAACTAGCTCTACCACATCTCAACTTCAGCTTAACATTTAAAACAATATTACAACTAATAATTTTCAAAGAAACTAGTGATATTTAACTGGATGGGTAGCTAAGTGGTTATGGTGCTCGCCTTTAAATCCAAAGGTTGCCGGTTCGATCCGGAGAAAAGTTAATAGCTTTTTAATGGTTCGATTCCGGATGAAGTTGCCATTTTGTCATTGGGCTTGTATGGGTTTAAGGGATAAGAGTAGAGTAATATTGCAAATGATCAGTCTAAGGAGAATAAATCGTATATTGTTAACAAAAATCAAAAGTTCTTGATTTATTACACATAGTTCTTCTAGTATTTAAAACACAAACCCTTTTCAGTGTTGGATGTAGTCTATCCGGGGTACCCCATTTCACTTCATGGTATTGAAAGTACATTATAGTCTTCCTGAATATTTTGCATATCACACAAGTTTATAAATCTAATCCAGTAAATAGTTATGAGGTCTGCTTTTAAGCATTTTTTTCTCTTTGGCTGATCATATTTGCAAAAGAGGAATGAAAATAATTGAAGGGAATAAAATGGTAAAAAAATAGGAGTGGACTGTATTAATTTTAAGAATAAGAATGGACATATGGTAAATTAAAACAAAATGAAATTATTGAATAACATATGGTGGGCATTATTAAGGGTTTAATATGAAACTTAGATGAACAAGTAGTGATACATATTACAATAGTGTATAAGATTAATGGTGAGAAATAAATATCGAACAGGGCTATTAATTAATTATGATTTCTAACAACTGGTCAATGTTGGATAGTAACAAGACTAGGGTTTGGACCTTTCCCCGTGAAAACGTTAAAAATGCCAATGGCGTAAATACAACCCAAATGAATAAAATATAAAATAAAATACAGTAGACTCTTAGTTATAGTTCAAATTAAAAACAAAAAACCAATAACTTATATTTGACAAGATGGCAATGGAAATATTATCAAGGGGGGTTTACAGCTATGAATTGTCTCAGGTCTATCGGAAATAATAAAAATTTAAACCGTTAAAAATACGTACGGTATATTTAGCTAAAGCTATTGTTTTTTTTTTTTGTTTTTTTTTTGTCTCCAAAATGCAAATACTATAACCACAGTAGATTAATGTCGCGTTACTTACTGCTCCATTTGCTCAGGAAACCCAATTTATACACTAATGTACTGTACTAAACAGAGCCGTCTGACAGCTGGGCAGCTGAGAGAAGACTGATCACTTACGGCGAGCACACTGGCTCATTTTAGCGAATTTCTCTATAGGGAATACGCTTATCACGGTAGTAGTCACGGTAAGACCTACGCCCGGGACCATGTTACTTTTTTGTTTTGAGGTCCCCAGAAGCCAAAAACACCATTTGTTCATTTTCATATATATGTATATATCTGTCTACCCATGGTACTGTTAACTTTTGAATGGGGCCTCCGGTTTTGATGAAATTTGGTTTGGAGGTGTAAGACTAGGCCCATCTTCATGAGTTTGCGAACCAGGATGATAAGGCATAGGAAACAGGTGTTTATGTGGTTTCAAATGGGTCAAAACTGGGTTTTTGGCATCTTAAGATCTCATTTTTCAAAGTTTCGTTTTATTATTATTTTTTTATTTTAGTCAACATGCATCTTTGTTAACTAAAACACTGTAATTAACTTCTCGCATGCATGAGTGCGTTTCATAAGCACTCATAGTGCAATTCATAGTGCGTTTAATGAGCACTCGTTACATGACAATTTTTCGATTCCTCTCTCCCGCTCTCGATGTTTGCCTGAAGTTAAGAGGATTTGTGTACCTGCTTTAGTGTCTGTAAAGGTCATATTGCTGATCCGTAGTCACCTAGTCTCTACTGGCTTTAGTATATATGTAGTTATGGAGTAATACTGATAGTTGTACTCGTTTAAATCACTTGGACCCCCACTTTTTAACAAACATTTCTTATCTAAAAAGATGTAAAACACTAATGAAGGTACACAAGACCAAGGACTTTGACTATTGAATCTCACATTCACGTTTCACATGGCCGTGAATCATACAAATGATAGACACGCGATCGCGCCCTGAGAGCTGGGTAAGGCATGGAGTGCGTGTCTTGTAATGCACTCGACAGGCCATTATAACTTTGGTCCGTAGTTGTGTAACTAGCGCTAGACAACAAGGCGTTAGACCCATTTCTCACATACGAATTTATCGCAACGTTTCTCACATTATTAATTCAAAGTAAGTACAGTGTTTCAACTTGGATTAGTGTACCACTCTTCAGATTAAACATCTACGACAATTCATTTCCTTAGGGTTTGCGTAGAACATAATAGTGGATCTGTATAATGATTAAAAAAGTTGAATTATCACACGATCCAAGTATATTAGGCAAAACATAGATTGTAAATAAGGATCCTGTAGATTGAGCAGATGTTGTCCCTATCTCGTGAAGCTTTATATGAATTGCTAGAGTGTTAAGACAGGTTGAGTCCGATGCCCTGTAGGAGAAATATAATTTGAAATTATGGTTAACCACCTCTTTTTCTAATGAAGTCAACTTCCCCCATTGAATGTTGTTTTCAAGATCCCACCACCCACAAGCAAGTTCTAAGAATAAAAATTGTGTCATCAGTTTATTGAATAAAATTCCTCAACTACTTAATTTCACATTGTTTTGTTTTCCATTGTAAGGTGTTGTGAACCACTTTTTAGTTATGATTTTTCATTGATCGAACTTAAAATGTGTATTTATGAAGTTTATTAACCATTGGGACATTCTCTAACTCGTTTGCTTCCAGACACACGCACGCACTCACTCAAATTCCAAAATTTGTACAAAACAAAATTTTCTCCGTATACTATGGTATAGGGGGAGAAAGAAAAAAAATTTAGAATCTATTGAATTTCAACCCTTTTGATTTTCTCTTAATAACCAATGACTTATGCCGCGTCCGCTCTGGCCAAACAGTTGTAGCGAATTTGTTCAGCGAAAAAATCAACAAAAATTTCTAATGAACAATTACTGACCATATAGTTTACTTAAGGAATGAATACCAACAACCTGTTCAGCGGATATTTCGGCCAATGCGGACGCAGCTTAAGAAACTCTATACACTTTGATGATTGGTGAGGATTTCCCAAGAATTATAGCAAGACGAGCAAGGTCAGTTTCACCCAGCTATCTTTGAATTTAATTTCAGATTCATACTATTTCAGATTGTGAACTGTCTTTAAATTAGGGAATGAGCCTTATTATTAATTTTTTCACGTTTCATTGTGGGTAAAATATTATTTGTAGGCTTAGTCATTAGTTTCATTGTAGACATCTTGAAATGTACATCGCAGCAACAAAGACACTCTTCCTTACAATCAATTGCAGAATAAGGATTGGCGTTGTACGTTTTTACAATGATCTTATTTAACTTTAATAAATTTTATTTGTGGCCTTTTTTTAACACAATTTTAAATAAGATTTAAAATTAATTTGTTAAATATATAAAACGATAAATTACATCCCTATAGTTATATTTTATCTCCCATCCAAACCGGACTTTTAGGTAAATTCTTAGTTCTATTGATAAACAGAAGATACAGATATTTGTGATATTATTCACAGTGTAATAACGGTTTCCAAAATAATAATGACTTTTTTAGACATAACCCAATTGTGGAATCTCGAATAAAATGTTATAAAAACCAGATATCACACACACAAATGTACACTAATGTATGGTCAATAGGTTTAAGTCCTTCAGCACAAACTAAATTTATCTTTAAGGACAGTAGTTGGCTGGACCGCCAGTAGAATGCAGCAGCACCTGGTAGCGTTACCAACTTGTACAACGTTCTGCGGATCAATGGAGCGGTGGAAGTCCACAGTTGTGTTGTGTCGCTGCAGCACTGTCCGCACTGATTTTATTTTCTGCTGCAACATCTAGAACGGGGTAAGAAAAGTCTCGAAACGGGAAGGTGTTCAATATAAACAAATTGTTTCAAACTACTTAGACTCCTAGAGGGTATAAATTCATATAAACCTTTAAAGTGTATGTACATTGATAGAGTAATAGCCCAATATAATTAAATTTATGTAAGGGTGTATAAGTTGGTTTTATTTTCTAGCCTTACTTATTCAAGATATTAATTTTGAATGTAAAAAGACAGCCATATCAGAAACAGTAACAAAGAGAACTCCAGATTAAGTTTTTCACCTATTTATCAAATTAATGAACTTTGGCACAACGGTTGCAAGACACAATTCACATTAATATTTTAGGAACTGTTTTAGCTCGTCATTCGTAATAAATGACTTGCGCTGCATCAACCACTTTCCCATCATCGTCATTATAAGATTAAAAATTACAGTTATATCCAAAGGAGTGCCCTGCCATCACTGTATCACACTAAATTTTCCAACAGGAATAAAAATGGAAGTTTTCAAGTCTCAGGTTTTAGTTCTCGCAAAGTAAATACAGGAACTAAATTGTGCATCTCTCTAGTCACAGAGGCTCACGGTTGCTCTGTCAGCGCCGTCCAATCCCTCTTTCAGAGCACCATCCTGTGCCGTACACCATACTAGTTTTATACGATGCAGACAACCCTTCGTATTTGTTCCTTTTCTCTAATTGAGATTTTTCTTCCTTATCAAAGTTGGCAAGGAAAGACTCAAAGCTTCAAAGCACCGTCGTGTGCCGTATAACATACTCGTTGGGACGAATGGCCATACGAAAAAATACAATATTAAAAATAGTCATAAATAGATATACTCATATGAAAATCAGTAAATTTCACTACGTGTTCCTTAGTTGGTCGCAGGCCGAGTTGTTATCGCAATATAGTACAATGATCAGAAAATAAACTTAATAATAACTCGTAATAATAATTTTTAAGAAATCACTTAAAAAATAATATTTACCTTTTATTATTTTTTGTTGTTTAGTTAAATTGGTTAACAAATATATGTAGCCATTTCGGATTGTTTTACCTTCACGCACCAAAAACCCTAAAATAAAAACTAGACTTTGTTGTTTCTAAATCCATGAATGTAAATCCCACTTTCTTTGTATCGTGTAGTGCGTAGGGGATTGTAAGACAAGTAAAATGAGCCCAGGGGGGAAAGGGGTGCGAATAAGATGTTTTTGGCCCATATTTGCTTTGAGAGAAAGGAGTACAAAAAATAACACTGAGTGAAGCCTTATTACTACATTTATTCTAATAAAAATGAAGCATGTGTTATATAGCAATGGACTTTAATCGTCATATTGCCTATGCAATGGCTCAAATTAAAATTAAATTATTCAGTATTTTACCCACTCCATTCATAGTTTTGCAACAAGTATGTAATCCAATATCGCAAAGATTTCTGCTAAACATATTAAACAACTTTCATCATCTTTTACTCCTCCCTCGTGTACTTTAATTGAAGTATTCCACGATCCAGAGAATCAGCTTGAGCTGACATGACAGGTCGGTTTTTTGAACAGACGTTTGTGCTTGTACGTCTGTCTGTTCTGTATCGCTGTTGACATGGATACACCGCGCAAGATTGACGTTGCAGCTGCCATTTGATCTTGCTACATTTTGTATGCTTTTCCCCATTAATTTTAGTTAAAGAATATTATTCAAAATTCCTGCCAAAGAAATCAATATAATTTTCACAATCGTGAATTATAATAAATATAATTCAACCTTCTAAAATGTTTATGGCTATCCAAATTAACAATGTAAATTTCGAGATAATGTTTTTGATAAAATAAATAAAATGTTTTAAAGGAAACAATTTTTGCATTATAAGAGTTGTCCTGTATAGCTCTGTTTTCAACTTTTGGAAATTATATGTGTTTGATTAATAATGTAGTAATAATACTGAGAATAGTTTAAGAAATTGTGATAAAGATGGCCTTTATATTTCTTACATTGATGCCAAATGTCTTATACCGTTTAAAATGACTATCAATGAACATTCCTAAATAGATACACATTCAAACTATCTATTTAAAAAGTATTCGCAAAGAGATTACTATGGAAATCCTTTCTTTCCATGAAAATAAAAACTCTCCCACTAAGGTTCACTGAATTTTATGGTGCGAATATTCAATATGCCTGTGGGTCGGTTAGTAACTCCTCAATATAATTTGACGTAGTATTTATTTTTCTGCGTATGGAGGAATTTATAATTATTAGAATAACAAATTATTGGTAAAAAAACTCTTGGTAAGAGTTACATAAGTACACGTTCAAAATTTACGGCTGCACCTGTAATTCCTATGAAAATGTTTAATGACCACGGCATTGAAAAATGTGGAAATGTCAGAATGTGTGGGCATACCGACAATAATATCAAAAACATCCATGCAAGGTTTATTACTCCAATAAATCTCTAGAAGTGACAAAATGAGTAAAAACACGTTCGAAAAATAAAACGGAAAATGAAAAGGCCAGACAACATTTTTAAATTGTACTTTTTTCTTGAAACTACGGGGTTTTCTTGCGTCAACGTTTGTCACGTTTTATGATAACACAGTTTTTTTTTTCTTTTTTTTTAATGAAGTAGTCATGGAAAAGTCCGATGGATGATTTAATTTCTGGTGGTCGAGTAAACCACAAAAATCTCGGCGGGAAAGATTTTTACTTTCGTTCGGCAGTAAAAAATCTGATTGAAATGTATAGTTATACAGCTCGGATAACCATAGAAACCATAGTGTTATCGGTTTTGACCCAGGTCTGTTATCTTACTCCTGCGACGAATAAGAGCTTCTATTCTATATCTTCGATTGCTCGTGTTCTGGCTATAAGTCGGGGGCAATAGAACAGGCGGGTGAAGGTCAAGCTAATTAACATGTAGTTAAATGAAAAAAATCAGCTGGCTTATTGGAGGATTTGACCTTGACACGCTTGTTCTATTGCCCTGACTATAGGAAATTATTATTAGGTCTATTCGAAATATTAAGTTTTTTAAAGGAAGTTTTTTTTTATTTACAGTCGTAAATTGCCTAAGTTAGTACTATTTTATTGATCTCGAAGCTCTAAATTTATTTCCTCAATTCACGTATGAAAACACCTGAAATTCTCCTCGCTTTTAATAAAATCCTTGCATTCCAGACGTAGCTTACTCTTTTTTGATTAGCCATAACGAAGCTTAATAAATGCAAAGAACTTGAGACTTGGAATGAGATGTGTCACAGGTATGACCTACTTGGTGAATCATAAACATTCATCACCGACTGAGTCAAACAACAAGTCAAATTAATGACTGTACTTTAATCACCCGGTGTTTATCATCGGTTGAACGCTCGGTTCGCAGCCTCAGCCCGTGTGCACCTAGAGCGGGCGGGTCTCGCGGCGCTGTTGTGCACTTCGTGATCGTTTGAGCCGCGCAGTCGCTTGACTGTGACGTGGTATACCGTGTACCCAGGTGGCTAACACCTGTCGCTACCTCACCTAATTGGCAATGCTCAGTAGACAGCGATGTGTGTGTGTATTCGTTGCTGCCTAGCGATCATGGTCGCTGCAACCCGTGCTGGTCGTGCCCCCAGGTCAGTCATAATGCAGTTTCACAGTGTCAACGTCTTGTTGTCACTGAGGAACAGTGTTTTACAGTTTTTTAATGAATATTTTTTAAGTTTGTTAGTTATTGTTCATCGTTATTGTCATTTTCAATGCTGTTTTTCATATATAGTCGAACAACAATCGTTTCTGTATTCTTCATCGTTGTGTCTATCTTTTTCATTTTAGTTATCTTCAAAAAAGCTTAAATTAGTGTAAAGTTCTTTTTTATAAGTTTTTTCGTAAGTTTTCTTTTTTGTAAGTATTCACGTTCATTGTTATTGTCTAAACAATTTCTCTCTTTCGGCTACACTCACCTTTTTGTCTCTTTGGGCTACACTCACCTTTTTGCTGTACCAGACCATAGTCCAATAATCCATCGAGAATCAACAGTCATGTTACATTACACACTAACACATCCACACACACATACACTGTCTATTTACACCCGATATTTCACGGAACCACATAAAATGTTTCGCGTTTTCAGGGGAGTAATTCCTTGCTCACGTAAACGATTGGAGCGCATGACCGCAACTGTCGCGGTCGTTGTCAACATAGACTGTCGTGGTCAGGCGCACCAACGGATAATGTGAACGGCGAGCTAGGGAATTGCTCCCCTGAAGACGCGGGAGTCTTCATTATGTGGTTCCGGGAAATATCGGGTGTAAATAGAAAGAAAGAAGAAAGAAAAATGCCTTTATTGGTGCCAAAATATGAAAAACCCTTCCTCCCCAGCTCATGACAGACTTTGGGTACATTTCACAGAGGTATCGAGGAACCCCATGAGTCAAGGTCTTATGCATTACAGAGCACGTCAGAAATTTGCAATTTCTCTGTAAGAATTTATATGTTCACTTTTGTTAACCCATAGATAAATCTAACGGCTCTGTTTTGTTATTTTTCCAACTCTTTCTTGTACAAACTGTTGCCATACACTGGTAAACTGTGTTCAAATTCCAACATAACCAATGATCTGACAATCTGTATTCTTGATTCCTGAGGAAGCATGTCCTTTAACCTATATAGCCCCTGTAGCCCTTCCAAGGGCTTGTTGACAAACATATACATGATCTGAAAACGTTAGATTGTCATCTAAAATCACGCCAAGGGTTTTAACTTTGTCACGTACTTGTAAGACTTGGCCTCGTAATTCAACAGACAGTGTATATATATGTGCATAGACATTGTATGTGTTTGTGTACGTGTGTATGTGTATGTGTTTAGTGTAACATAACAAAGTTAGACTACCGTCGCACTATTGGACTCTGTCTGGTACAGCAAAATTGAAAATGTAAGTGTAGCCCAAAGAGAGGTATTGTTTAAATAATTATTATCTCACCTACAAGAACAAGAATTTCTTTAAAAATAACATTGTTATAGTTAATGTCAACCTGCATTTCTTATATATTTTAACGAAAAGTGTCTCGATTCCTATTGGTTTTCTATTCTTCCTCCCTTCAGCCTATCTTCTTCATTTCAGTTCTCTTTAATATAAAGCTAAATTTGGTACACGTTTTTTTCGTAAGTTTCTTTTTGTAAAGTTATTTTCTTCTTATTTTTTCATTTTCACAAGTTTCAATTCACTAAATCATAGTCAAGTAATTTAATGTCATTATTTTTATCAAATACTTTGTTCTATTATTTTCAGCAATGCATGTAGGCCTAATACATGCATTAATGTAGAAAAAGTCCAATTACATATTCTAAAGATTATAAATAAATAGACTTATAATAAACCATTACACTAAATACCTGATATTGAAATTGATATCATGAAAATAACATTTATTATTTTAAGACCAAACACTAACCATTGTATAGACATCCGAAACTTTCTTTCTTTTAAACATTTGGAATGATTGAAATAATCAGGATACTTAAAAATGAGAGTATAAAATGATCTCTCACGTGATCATAAATCAGTTGATGGAAGCATATTAATTTGACATGATAAAATGCTTTTAGTTTTTAATTACGACTAATTAAAAACCACATTACCATTTTGGATCCAACTTTGTACACATTGTGTGTTTTTGTTTATCAGTTGCATGCAACTCCAATAGACCCACCACCTCAGTCTACATCTACCTCAGTCCAACCTTCATCACTTGAGACGCCGCAAGGCCGATAAGACTGCGACAGAAGCCTCCGATCCCAACCCGGAGACTGGAAACCACGAGTCTAATCAACACCACAAACCTGACGGAGTAAGTGATTAACTACCATGTTGTGATAAAATATATAATTCCCGTTGAGGATTATATTAGATTTTTTAAGAAGCTTTTTTGGCTACCCCCACTGATTATACGAGTTTTTAGTGCAATAGCGGTGTGATTTCTCAATTAAAACAAGTGGAATCAGTATGTCTATGAAAAAATGAAGTACATATTCATATAAATTCAATCGATAATCGTGGCAACGTCAGGGAGATGAGGGCGATCACATAGGTAATCGGTATGTCATTGGTTTGGATCATCAACTTAATTTTCTTTCCTTTCTATTTGTAGAATTTTAAATTATAACTAGTTGTTCACCCCTCATTCGCACGGGATATCTAGATATTAAATAAATTAAAAGTTTCCATCTAATTTAATGCAGAATACTTTGTTTTATCTATTTATTACCATTACGAGTTTATAAATTGAAATGATGAACTGATCAACGCCAATGATCACAAAAGAGAACAGCAATAGTAGTGGAGGTCACAATTATCGTCTAGTTATTCGTGTTTCGTAAGATAATTTTTATTCAAAAGGACTAATTTAATATACAATCAAAGTAAAACTAACGATGAGGTTATCATTGTATCTCTAAGAGTAATGTTTTGCTTATGTTTAATCGTACTCGACTATCTCCGTACTCGTAAATGCCTTTCAAGGAAAATTCTTTGAAATCACGGTAAAAACTCGCTGGCGAAGACAGTTATACTTATTAATATTAGTTAGGATTAAATAATATTGTAAATCTGGAATTAAAACACTGTCCTTTTACATTAATTTTTACCAAATTGTTAGGGTTGCAAGTTACACGAAGATTCATCAATCTTTTTTTTACATAATAGAGTAAAATAAAGTTTAATGGATTATTTTATTGTTGGAGTGATTGTTGAGTTATTCGCTTCAAGTTTTATTTTTGTGGGAGTAAAATTAGACATAGAGGATGAGTATTTCAGTACCCATAGTAAACAAAGAAAACATTACTAAACATTAAATTTTTAACTTCACTTCATTTTGTGTCATGTAGCTTTTTTAGATTTTAACATTCATGTAGTTTCCAATTTAAAGCAAGGAATAAAATATTTCCTTCTGCAATCAGTTATGAAAGAAAATCATTCATTTATTAGTCTTGTATTAATGATAAAAAAAAATTAAGTTAAAATAATTGACAGTGAACTACGTTACTTTGTTTGAGGAACCCTAAAGTGTGATGACAAAAGTGGATCTTATTAAAAATATACTTAATGTACGAATGTTGCTATAAGCACCAATTGCAATATTACAAATAACATAATAAAGAATCACATTATAAAAATATAATTCAAACCCGTTGCATGAAGGGGTCTTAAAACTTATAGGTTTCACATTTAAATACAGGTTCTAGACCAATGAGAGTTCGGCATTTGACAAAATTAGTATTTTAATAGAAACTACCCAATTCGCTTATCAGCTGATCGTTACATTACGATTCATGTTTCAGTTGCCTAGCCTGAAAAGAGTGTGATTATGTGAGAGTAGCCTATTAGGTCAAGCGTCTTTTTTTGGCTTCGTTTTAGGTGGGTGACAGCCTATAACCTATACATTTTTCGACATGTTAATTACATTGATTTACCAAATTTAACTTTTGCCGTAAATAAGTAGTGTATGCAACGACTGTATTCAGCCCTTTAAGCTATTCATGAGGTCCCAGGACATGTTTAAAACTGGTTTATAATAGTTGACATTGGGTGCAGCAAACGAAATTGTCATAACACTGTTGAAAGTCTTTAGCTGTCCAGTAGGCCTATGACTATTTCCCTTCCTTCATAATCCATCCATGATCAAGAAAACGGGGGGTGAGAGAATGCATCAGCAAGGAAATCCCTAGCAGGAACATGAGTGGACAGTAGGTTGGTTGCTGTTTAGAGGAGAGGGCGGACCGTTGTCACAGTACACGGGGGTTGGCCCTCTGAATGGTAAACGGCCGTCTGATGTTTCGTCTCTTACCCTTTCTCTTCCTTCAATATCCCATCCTTCGGGGGCCTGCGCAAAATGCCCATTAGAGGCAGACGGGCTTAACGGTTCGGCCGGGATCTCCTTATCCAAATATAACAATATTAACTATTCTTGAGATACTTTGAACACTCTTCACTCGTGTTGTAACTTACATCTCACTCGTGGCTCAAAGACCTTCATAGTACAATAATTGCATGAACTACTATAAACAAACCACAGTTGTTCTTCCAGTTTACAGGATTTAAAGCAATTTTATTTTATAGGAAATCCAGCCCGATGATAAATCCAAGTTGCGTCGCATATCGGCGGCCGTGCATACCTCCGGCTCAGGTACAGACACTGCCGATGGTGAGGGCCCCATCACCGCCCCAGCGCCGGCGACGTCAGCGGCTACCTCCGCCCATACACGCTCACTAGTGGGTAACAATATACTGGCCATCTACAACAATTCATGGCAACTCATGCTAAAAACAAAAATTTGCAACATTTTTGATATATTTCGGATTATTTTCGAAGTTTAAACCCAGTTAAACCTGACTTTCATAAGCTGCTAATTTTAAAAACGAGTACCACCACGAACCATAGAAACAATTTAGGTTCCTACTATAGTCCATAAGCTAGATGGCGAAAACACTGGAAAATTATAATTGGTTAAAGGTATTAAGATTTTAAGCTTAGGAAATTATTGCGTAGTTGACAGTGCCACTAAAAATCTAACCCGAAAAAAGCTATAAATAAAAAAAATATATTCTCCATTTTTTCTTTTTTTTAACTACCTCAAGTGTGAAGTTTGCGTGACAGCATCAGCATTACAGGGGTTACAAAACTCTCAGCTATTGAGGAACATAGAGTACAATAAAAAATCTAATTTTAGAATGAAATCATAACAAATTTTGCTTTGGTAAAATGTAATGGTTTTGAACAAATGTCGCATATTATATAATCCCTACAGAAACGTTGCGTCTCTTGTCAAGAATGTGTTATCTGTGCCATCGAAGATCCGCCTTGTGAGCAATGTTGTTCGTCTGGTTCGCAGAAAACATGTGTAATTCAGTAAACATCACATTGATCTACATACTGTTTATGGCTTGTTCTTGTTACTAATACAGCGCAACTAACAAATATGGTACTTTTTTGTCCTACCATGGCTTGAGAAATACTGTCGTATTATTTGTTGCTGCTAAAAAATATAAATTGCTCTTCTAAACAATTTGTAAATAACATCAGAATAACCATATTTATACTCATACAAATCATTGTACTCCGATTAAAATTAAACTGCACAACTATCTCCTAGTACTGAGGAAGGATGCTGATCTGTCTTAATCCAAACAACGTGCAATGTAGGCCTACATGTTGACACACTTTTCCTGTATTTTACGAAAAATCTATTTTATCTCATTTTAACTCTCAAGATTCTTAGAATTTTGATAATAAAGAAAAAGGTTGCACAACTTTATCGTCGTCAATCCTGCCATTGTGTTTAAATGACATGTAGTCCTCTATTAGTGTAAAATTAGAGGGTCTTGACATATGTCTTCGTATTAATGTCAAAAGTACACTACGTATAACGTTACACGCACACAGCGGCAGCAACCGATAGGAGTATATAATTTATGAAAGTGGCCGGTCAAAGATAATTTAAATGTTTATCGCATAGTTTGTGTCGTGTGTGCTTTTTCAATTGCTTTTTTCACAAATTTGCGAAAACTGTATCAAGGCGCCCTCATTTACACACATAAATTTGATTGACAGGATTTATGGAAAAAATTCAATTATTAGTAAAAAATCAATCCAGGAGAATACAAAATATAAAAAATTGGCTGGGTAGCCTAGTGGTTTTTTTCGCTGGCCTTTGAATCAAAAGGTTGTCAGTTCGGTCCTGAAAAAGTTATTACCTTTTTAGAGGTCCATTTCCAGATTTAGCCTGGACAGTGAGCTATTAATCGATGCTTTTAAACAATTGGTCGATGTTAGATAGTTAACAAGACGTTTGGGACCGTTCCCCTGTCAAAACGTTAAAAAAATGTCATTGGCGTAGATACACACTCAAAATTAAAAATTATTGCAGTAATGTTGCGAAGTAAATAGAAATGTAACGATGTGTAGGATGAAGTCGAGCGACCCATCGCAGAGGTGACGAAGATCCAACCGGCGGCGAGGGTCCCCGCCAACACGGGCACTGCAAGGGAGGCGCTCCCGACATCAGGCAAGGTCTGTAGAGGAAAAAGCATTACTTCTTCCTAAGGTCAGCTGAATAGCTATTTTTGTGTTCCGGATATGAAGCGTCAAAGCGGAAGTCAAGTTACGTTATAATATTTACCATTACACAACTTATTGGTTGCATTCATGTTCATCCACCACAACCGGGATTCGGTGTATTTTTTTTGCGGTGAGCTAAAAAGGTACGCGACGTCAACAATAAAAATCCCGGTGGGTTCATAAGACGGCAGAAAAATGACGTCACTAGGGTCCACCGGGATTTATCACGTGACAGTTCGGATTTGTCACGTGAATACCTAAATCCGGGTTGCGGTGGATGAACGTGAACCCAACCATTGAAAAAGAGGATGAAGCAGTCTTGCCACGGGTACGATATTCATCGTAACGTCACCTTATTACTCTATCTTACATTTGGATTATTAGTTAATAACAAATGGTAATTAAGACATAAACAATTATCAATCAAGGTAAATCTAAAACCATAAATTCGACCCTAGTTTGCTTTGAAATACCTTATTTTAGTTATAATTGAGACAAAAAATCTCCAACGCAAACGAGAAAGATTGTTGTTTCCTGCAGCGTTAGCAACACTTGCAGGTAAAAAAGAGTAAAATGTTGGTTTTTTAACACTTTTTCAACCAACAAAATCTCTGTGGCGACATCCACGGATGTCGCAGAAACTGACACCATTGCTCTTATGGGATGTAGCTCACCTGCCACTACAGTCACCTTGGGCACCAGGCACGACCGGCCAGGTAGACGGCTTAACATCAGTGTGCAGTTGAATAACAAAACTTGATTTCCCATCACGGTTAAACTCCCGCCCCTCCATACGAGGGAAACTTTACGATTCGCCCATAACGTTCAGAGTAGTCAATGCTGATATCGTGTTGCGAGGGCGTCTCCCTAACAACTTAAATTTAAAATAAGCATATTCCATTCCAAAAAAGCAAACCACTAGCATAAAGTGACGTCAGGTTTTATAGCCCGTTCAAAACTAATGTGCGGTCGAAAGAGAATTTTATTTCCCACTACAAAGGAACTTATCTTAATACCTTAAAGATATCTCCTATCTTCTTTAAATTGTTCTTTAATCTCTGTAAATTTTATAGTGAAAAGCTTTAAATATTCAGGTTCAGTTGATAGAAGTTCTAAACATTAGCGGCATTGAACAAGTTTCTATAGTTAAGTCTAAAAATTAAATTTTAGGTTGGGAGAATTTATAGCTTCTACCCTCGGTAAATAAAATGTATACTCGTAGATTTCACTTGTACTCTAGATTTGTTTTACGTCTGTAAACTGTTTTATCTCATCATCAATTATTCGCTGGTCATAGTACTGAAATACAATACTGATTATTGTTATATCAGCATAAAAACACTATCCTAAGACATTGAACAAATTGTTGATTTTTAACTTACAGGGTGTATGAAAAATCGTTTCATGATTTTTGGAGATTATTACTTGTACAAAACAAAGAACAATATCTATGTAAACATATACCTTAAAACACTTCGTTAAGCAACTATCCGTCATTTTGTTTTTACACTACATAACTTTTCTCTCCGTAGCGGGTCATTGTATTAAGTTCATATTTGGCATGAACGTTTATCATTAAAATTGAAGGCCTGAACATAGCTTGCTTTTTCCAATACGTTCAGAAATTCGTCTCAAGATTTCCTCAAAATTTTCATCACTCATTCTAATAAAGTTTTTGCAAATTGCAAGTTCTTTGATACGGCCTACGTGGCTGAAATTGTCTCTTTCAAAAACCAACGTTTTGACCAAAAGCGTTGAATCTTCTTCTTTTCGCTAATTAAAATAAAAATTTCACCAAGAAAAGCAACATTTCTCTCAAAGTCCATTTTCATCTGAACATATTCCAACCAGACATGTTGGAATATGTTCCAACCGCAAACCATCCAACCAGACATGTCCGTCGTTTGTGAAGTTGAGCGACCCATGGCAGAGGGGACGAAGATCCAACCGGATTCGGACCCGACAGCTTGACGGACATCTTCGGTAGTATGTGGACCCCTTTAGGCCTATATTCAACACGGACCGTAAAAACAAAATACTTTTAATATTTTTGTTTGAAATGTAAACTTAGATATTTTTATGGTTAATGTTGTGATTTTTTTGCTCTTTTTGAAAACATTGAAATCACCATGAAATGCAGAACCAAAATCCACTGGGTTAACCAGTGAATTTTTTAAAGATCTCTTACGGTTTTCAAGTAAAACAGCTGGCACATTTATATAAATCCCATAGATAGTTCGATTGCACGGTAAAAGTCACGTAAATTGTAAACATAAAAATTTATTGTAACTCTAATAAAACTTAAATAGTTTTGATTTAAAAAAAAAAAAATCTGATTAACAGTTGGAGCCACACATAAGTGAGTCTGTAGCTGAGTTGATCAGACCCGTTGCAGAAGCCCCAACGCGAGAGGCAGCCTCAACACAACCTGCTGCCAGCACTAAACCAGATAATAAGGTGAATATGTATTGACTGTTAGGGTTAATTCTGTGGGCGTGGAAGCCTCTAGCTGAGCAATACGAATGGACGGTCGGTTGGTTGGCCATCTAGAGAACATAGCGGACAACCTGTTTGAGACTGAAAATCAGTTGTTACATTAGCACGGGATTTGGCCCTCAGAATGGTCAAAAGTTTTACTGAGTACTTTAAAATCAATATGTCATTTTAACAAATTCTAGGCAAGATATACCCAATTAGCTGTATAAAGCATTCCCTTTTTGTAACTGTTATGTTTGCCCATATTAATGTTTTATTTGTTCCAAATAATTTGTTAAATATTGGTAGGTTGCTGTCGTTAACTCGATTACTTGGTTTTCTCTAATTATCATCTATTACTGTTATGTGTTATTTTCGCTATTTTTATGCCATTATGCTTTAAGTAATTATTTTCAATATTGTTAAGCTGTGTTGTTTTTTTGTCAATTTTGTAAACTTTTTATCACATTGTTATCCCTAATTATTATTGTTAATTACTACATTATTTAAACTCAATTGTGGATAACACAAACTTTCATCACTGCTGTGATATTAGAGAGTTTTTGCACATGCGGTAAATCAATACGGTAAACGCTAAACGCTATGTAAATAACTGTTGATTTCCCTATTTTTCCTGCTTGAAATAAAACAAATATCTGGTTGAACTAACAGTGATCAGTGTCAAGTATTACACATCATTTATTCAGTTTAACCATGTTGCCTTTTGATTAAAAAACTGATTTACTTTCAACCACAGACGTTCATATCGAAGACTCACTGCTATCGTCTATATACACTACTCTTTAAGACACCGACGCTACCCTGAGTTTCCTAAGGCGAATTTGAATGGAGCATGGGTATAGAATGATTGTAATGCCTTGTCACTGTCTAAAACTAGCTGATTCTTAATACCGAGTCATTAATTAATAGCCCAACAATTAATTGAATTTCTAAAACACTCGTCCTATGGCCATTGAAACTTTTCCAGAAGATAATCAATTATTTGCACCCGTTAAAAATTTAATGGGGGGAATGGGACTTCTGAGACACACGGTGTAATAACATGTTAATCTCTATAATTGGCGTCACAGATTGTCATAACATTTACTAGGTGTAGGGTTTATTTGATTTGTTTACAATAAATTTGATTTTTAATATGAAGCAGATGGTGGAAGGAGGTACAACCTCTTCTGTAGTCGATGAGTCGCACACGCAACAACCACCAGCCCAAGGCGACTCTGTCCCGTCAGCTGATAAGGTAAGTGCGTGGGAAGTCCAAAAAGTAAAACACGTTTTGCGATTCACACCGGGCTGAACACCACGACTGCCTGTGCGTCAGATAAAATCAGTCTGGACCGTTTCATCATTGTGCGATCACGAGTTGCATGTAACATTCAAAAATGACAGCGCCCATTGAAATCCCCGCCAAATATGTGTTCGACCAGTTTTGGGGCCTTGAGGATTTAAATTACTTAAAGGTTGTGAAAAGGAAAAACAATTAAGTCAGGTTCTTGTCTTAAAAACTTTCAGTACTGAACAAAAAATAGCACATTATCGGGGAATGTGATTCTAAAGTTCTTGCTGAGTTGGTGCTGATGTATAGGTTTAAGCATCGTCTTGAATCAGACAGAAGACCGCACCGGTAACATGACAAATCATCATTAAGTCTTTAAGATTTTGTTAATAGTCATCTGACTTTACTGTTCCTCCGCTAGGCCTAGCTCCGAGTAAATTAACCCCTACAGTCCCAAAAAGCAAGTGTCACATCTTCACATTTAGAAAGAGTTTCAATTAGCCCCTCTATTTTGTAATAATAAGAGAAATATTAAAACTTGGTTAAGATTGCCAAGATTAATAGGGCTAACTGACGCATAACACG
Organism: Neoaliturus tenellus; assembly: GCA_030545055.2. Lineage (NCBI taxonomy): Eukaryota > Metazoa > Arthropoda > Insecta > Hemiptera > Cicadellidae > Neoaliturus > Neoaliturus tenellus. Next base: position 5,682,850 of record CM061531.1, read on the forward strand.
CAGTTGAGGTGTTGGGGGATCTTCATCGTGCGTCAGTCGCAAACGTTTTTCCTTTGTGGATGTCCTATCATAGAAAATCTGAGTAAATCTGTCACCTAGACCTAAGCCTGGGTTATATGCCTAATCCAGAACTTTTGTCGAGTTTAAAATATTAATAAATATACTTGCTTGTGCTCAGTTATAATTGAGAATTATTACAAAATCTAATCTAGATTTTATATTTTATGGTTTTATAGATTTTGATGAAGGTTGAAAATTTTGTAAATTCAATAAAAGATATGTTGTAAATTGACAAAATTTCCCACTAAAAGCATTATTTTATGGAAAACTGTTCTTAAATTCATAAGGATTTGGGAAAATTATTTCTTAATTTTCTTATTTTAATCGTTCCATTGTATAACAGCAGACAGGTCTTCTGGGCTAACCCCCTGGCCTTCGCATGAAAAAAACCGTTTTACGTAAAAAAAATCTTTCTAAGTGAGATTAAAATGGATCTTCTTTACCCTTTGCCATCCACCTGGCTCTTGATTTAAAATCGAACCAAAAGACATGTTTAATGTTCAGAAAGTAGACGTTTTTCAACTCCCCATGGTACTTTTATGGAGACACTCCGATATTTTAGCCGCGTTCACGGGACCGAGACATCTCATTTAAGACCCATCCCATATTCCTGCAATTTGTTAAATGCTCACGAATTTCACAAGTTGTCTGGGCTACTCCCTTTTGGCCCAAAAGTTCTAATATTAATCATATGAAAAGAGATTTAACCATGATTATGTAAGCAGATGTGTACTTTTGGTGTTTGGTCTTTTCCATTTAGTTACCAAATAAAACAAATCATGAATTAAGTTACCTTTTAGAAGGGTTCGTATCTGGATTTCTGAACCATTCTACATCCCATGAATAATACTCTCTTTAGGGAAATCGCCTTTTTGCACATTAATTATGTTTCCTAGTAATTAAACAGAGGTAAAATTAATAATTCATTAAATATTAAAATTTACTTGCTTACATAACATTTCATGCATCAAATAAAAATTATCAATTTGCAACCAATCCGTACACGATTGGTGCAAATTGGTGGAAATCCGTTTTTTAGTAATAAATTACATTGTTATACTTTATTTCCGTTCCAATTTGAACGAAATTAAGCATTACTAATTGGTCTTCTTTTGTGGTAGGACGTGGGGGATGGGCAGGCCAACGGCGTCGAACCACTCGGGGCGGACACACGGCACCCCAGCGGCTCCGGCGGGGCTTCGGGGGCCGAGAGCAAACCCAACGACCACACGATGACTCCCACAGAGTTCGAACAAGCGACCTTGGAGGCACACAGTCCGATAAATGAAGAGGGCGCATCGACTAAGCCAGCGAGTGCCATTGATGATAAAACAAACCATCGAGGAAATGATGAACCTGTTGATAATATTCCGGCAAAAGCAAGCGAACCAACGAAGAACAGTGACAGCAATGCAAATGAATCTGAGCTGCATCCTGGTAAAGATAATTTGAAAGACAGACAAGAAACTGCAGTCAACGAGCAGTTACAACCAGTTCTGCAAGATACTTCAAAAGATGATAAATCGGATGAAACGCCAAGACTAACGGAAAACTTCGATCAACTGAGTGTGTCTTCGTTTGTCTCTCGAATTAAAAATGACTTGGATGGATACAGCACATCGTTCGACAATGAATGGAAGCCTAAGGAGAAGGTGAAGAAAATAAAGGACGCCTTCGATATGGCAAATAATGTGGAAAAAGGACTTGATACACTCAGTTACAGCAAGAAGTGCGCTTCTACCGACAGGGAGAAATATGATACAGCAAAAAGTAAGTTGGAAGAAATAAGCACTAGTTGCGAAACTAGAAAACGCTGGAAAGAATTTCAGGAAAATAAAAACAAAAAAGAGCATGAAATAGACGAAATCGTCAACAAAGCCGAAATTGACAATAGTGAAATTCGGCACGATGATGAAGATGCTTTGAAGTTAACATTTGAACGAAGAAAAAAAGAGGAACTCAAAAATAAATACCAATCAATCAAGAATGAGTTTATCAAATTGAAGGAGGATGGATTGAAGGAAGATATGAAAGATTATGAAGAATGTATTAAAGGAAAAGTTACAGAGATAAATGAGCAGTTAGAACTTTTGACTTTATCGTATAACCATTTATACATCATTTGTCGTTCTTTGATTGATTGACAATGGTTCAGTACAAATAATTGTATAAAGAACAAATATTTATTGTGTTCCATATTCATCCGTCTATTAAGTAAATTAGTAATTTAAATATTTTTTGTTTCAAAGGTGTATTACTTACCTTCAATATAGGTAAGGTATTTTTAAATTAAATAATCTATACAGGGTGGGAAAAAGTCTGGAAACGGTCTAATATCTTTAAAAGTATTTAAGTAATAAAACTCAAACTCTGCAAATTGATTATGAGTGACAAAGTATACTTCCTAAAGTACTTTTTGTCCTTAGACCTCCAAAGGGGAACGGTCCACAAGGAGTCAGAAGAAAATCTTAAATGTAAGCATAGGTCAATATCATCAAATTTAAGGTCTCCAAAAATAGAGATTAATGGCCGCAAAACCATCCTCAAAAGGATGACCGAGTCAAAAATGGCAGGCGATCAAACTTTTCATTAAAATCATATCGCTAAAAACAAAAAATGCGATATCTCCCTACATACTCTACCTTTTGGGTCGGGTTTGTGGCAAATTGCTTAAAATGCAAATCGCTTTAAAATGATATATCATATGACATAGGCCGATGACGTTTTTCTCAAGACTTCATTCAGGTACGTCCCTAGTGGAAGTCGTCAGAGAAACTGATTTGGCCTACGCCATACGATACATAGTTTTAAAGCGCTTTGCATTGCAAGCAATTTGTCACAAACCCGACCTCAAAAGTTCGAGTGTATCGGGAGTTATTTCAATTTTGGTTTTCAGCAATATGATTTTATTGCAAAGTTTGATCGCCTGCCATTTTTCACTCGTTTTGAGGTCGGGTTTGCAGCATTGTTCCCTATTATTAGAGACCATTAATTCTATGTACATATTGACCTATGCTTATGTTTAAGATTTTCTTCAGACTCCTTATGAGCCGTCCCCCCTTGGAGGTCTAAGGACAAAAAGTAGTTCAGGCAGTAGACTTTGTCACTCATAATAAGTTTGCAAAGTTTTAGTTTTATTACTTAAATACTTTTAAAAATATTAGACCGTTTCTAGACTTTTTTCCATCCTGTATATTATTAGGCAAGCATGTTTCTTTTCCTCCTTTTTTCTCAGCTGAGAAATCAGCGCATACCGATAGAAAGGTGGTGTCATATCGATGAACAGAATTGCATTATAATTTCCATCGGCCTCCAGGGCTCTATGGGTTTTCAAAGTTTCAATGAAAATCTTATGGGAGAAGGATAATTGATTGAATCAATAGACAGGTTTTATAATAACAAAGCTAGCAAACCAGGAGGAACAAATGTTTCAGTTATAAAACGTTTTGGATCTAATTGAATCAAGGTGGATTGAGTTTTTTTGTATCATTCCTTTTTATAAATCACCTTCAGATAATGTGGCAAATAACACTATAGTGCCAGGTGAGCAGAGACATATTATTTTAACACATGATTAGTTAAGAGTCCATCTTCTTATTTCTATAAGGAGGGACAAACGACAAACGATGTTTGTTTACCTCAACAAACAAAAAAAATTAAGGGGGGGGAGGGACTTTTTACACTTTGTATGTATGGTAAAATCGAATCATTCTTGACTGAAAACAAAAGTAGGTACATTAATTGGTAGCACATACTTTGGAGTTTGAAAGAACGAATATTTAAATTACAAAAGAGAATGATTAGAGTAATGTGTAGGCCTACAACATTACTCTAATTACAAAACACCCTAGAACCCATTATAAACCGTTATTCCAACAATTAAATATATTGCCATTACCCTCTTTATTCATTTTCAAAAATCTCATGAACATCTTTAATAGTAACATTGATATTAAAGACATAAATAATTATCATAAATGTAATACCAGACATAAATATATAAATTTCCATTATCGAGCCCATCATTCAAGTCTTTTTCAAAATTCTCCATTTTACATGAGTATAAAACTTTTTAATTATTTACCCAACAAAATTAAAAATATAAATGATGAAATAAAAAAAAAATAAAAAAAATATTGGAAATTTTCTTTAAAGGGAATTTTTTTTCAAAGGGGGAATTTTTCTTTTACTCAGTGAATGAATATCTAAATTATGAAAAATAATCCATACAAATTGAGAAAATGCAAATTGTGATGCTCCTAGGCCTTCAATTTATTAAATTTTACCTAATCGTATATCTTAATGTCAAATTTAAAGCTTTTATGAATTTGATTTTTAGAGATGTAGAAACGGTAAGTACAATTACCCCTGATATTTGAGCCGATATAATGAGGAGTGCACTATAAGATATCACGTGGAGCTACCATTTAAGTTTTTAAAATCTTAGGACATTTTTTATAATATTTATTGATTTGCTAAAAGTAATTTTTGTAAGTGAAGAAAAAGAAACTTACTTAATCTTAGATGTTGTATCAGTAATTTGTCTGTTTTGTAAGTTATTTTTTAAAACTATAGTTTATAGTTTAAATGTAATTTAACACCTCTTAAGTAGGATCCAACAACAAAAAAACTAAAATACTCACTTTCATCCCTTTTTATAAATAATCAAAAACAGTTTTCTATACAGGAACACCTCAAACTATTCAGATTCAGTAATGTAATCTTCCTAAACAGAAAAAACCACATTTAGTCTCTTTTGAACATAAACTAGTTATAACCGACTTACAACTGTTTCTTCAATACTCGAGTTGGAAAGTTCTGGTATGTGGGATGAGACGCTACACTAAAGACACGTCGTAGCTTAACTGGAGTTGTGGAATAATACATTGAATGGTCACGAAGCGCCGCAGTGCAGACTCAGACTCGACGATACAGCCGGGCGCGTGATCGGGATT